>JAZGTJ010002216.1:0-44463 GCA_036877575.1 Botia almorhae | reverse complement strand
GCGTCCAGGATCGGTAATAAAGTGCTAAGCAGAAGACAGGAAATACTGGAGAAGTCGAACAATGTTATGACAATGCTTATAACTTTTACAGTTGGGGCCCAGCTGCACATCTGCATAGCATCAGGCTCTCACTGGCCCAGACAAGAGGAAAACCATTTTTACTCTTGGCATACCGCGCCTCCAAACAGATGTTATCACTTTACCAACAGCCTTGTTTTGTTGTCTTTTTTCTTTAACACAGAAACAAAGATAAACACGACACAAAATGTCCATTTTTCAAAAGAGGAAATGGGAGTTGTTGCCGTTTAGGAGGGTAGCACAGAGAAACAGCATGATAGATTAATAATAGTTACCGTAATTGATTTAGCATGAAGGAATCCGCTGGATCTCCAGAGGGGAGTCGAGTCGCCTTACAATGCGGCCTCACAGGAAGACGGGCTGTGAGAGCAACACAACATGCTAAACGCACAGAGAGCACATGGTCGTGTCTCTATGCTTGAGAGCCACTCAACAGCCTGTGAAATTAGACAAGCCGCCCCACAGGTAGTCACATGTGGGCAACCATATCAACTTTTCTAGACGTCTTTGACCGCAAACGAAAGTTTAAAAGAACCTAAACAACTGTTATATGTTCTAGTGGTTAACAGAAGGCAGTCGAACTGTCAATACTGTTTGCTAGTTACAACAACGCATCCAAACTTACATGCTATTGCTTCCATTTCCACTTATGGTGCAGATTTGAAATAATCAGAAAATAACAAAGCCAAAAGTCGCAATCCAACAATGCAACAGGGAAAAGCAAAAAAAAACAGACCTCCAGGCTAAAGCAGGTGTAAACTGGTTGACGGTTTGCTAGCGTCCCATGTGAACAATGCAGGCTTCCAACTTTCTGCAACTCTTTGGAAACAAAGTTAATTGTTCACAATTGGACTGCGAAATGCGGAAGTCTGCCTCGGCTAGGGTATAGCTGTGTGTGTCTGCCCAAAAAGAAAAGCAAAACAGCCTGGCTGTTGCTGTTATGTGATAATGAGCTTTTATTAGCATAGCATGCCTAATCACAACCGACACCATGAGCCCGTTTAAGAATCTTCTGTTGATTGCTTTTGGAATAGCACTTTTTTTACTCCCCACGCAACAGTGGATTTGCTCCAAATTCCAATTTAATCACAACAGACCGACACTGCGCATTCCTATCGTTTTCCCCTCGTGTTTTATTTATCATTAAAAACAGATCAAGCTTATAGTCGCTGGGGATTCGAGTTAATTCTCTGTGTGCTGGCCCTTGCTCCGATCTCTGCTGAACCTTCCAGTGGACCAACGTGGGGAAAGAAATCTAATTTATTCATTTATACAATAAACAATGTTTATTTCCCAGACACCCCGGGGCATGCAGGGAGAGATGCTCGTCACGCTTAACCCAGCTCACCTATCTGACCTTCATTTACAACACCTCAGCACAGCAGCGCTGGTGCTGATAGCCAATCGCTTTCATCTTTTCCTCAGCATTCATGGTTTCTTCTGCCTTCAAATGTCTTGGAGAATAACAGGGCCCAAAATTAACAACAACTGTATACTAACATGTACTATTTCATACAATAATAACAATTTAACATTAAAATTGTGCTTTCTTTTCATCATCATTATTTCACATGTAATTTTAAGAAAATGCTATTTAAATTTAAGCAAGACTGTAATAAAAAAAAACTGTCCGCTAAGAAATCTGAGTGGCAGGTCAATTTAATTTGTTCAGCTAACTTGGCTGGAACAAGTTCATTTCAAACCCTAGGTAAATAAATATAGATGAGTGTATCTGAATGCTGATGGACGGCAGCTATTGTGCTTTTGTTCACTGTGTTTAATTGTTGGAAAAAAATACTTATTTTGTCAATCTCTGCTTTTCTTAAATTAGAATCCAAAAACACGGCAGATTTCACACATGCTGCCTTTTACACACATGAACAGTGTAACGTTTTTATTCGGACGACGGGTTTTACAACTCAATTTGAGAACAAGTGTTTCATTAGTACAAAACAGAAAGCAGACAGCCTCGCTCAGTTTGCTAGGAACAGCTGCCAAATTAAAAATTAGGGTTAAGGAAGTTCTGCGTAGCAGTCCAAAAAAATAATACAAAGAAAAAAGAGAAGGAAATGAGGAGAGATAAAGCGATAAAGTAGCTACTTTTAACAAAATTACCCAACAGCACCTTTGCATAGTTTAGCCTATACTTAGCCACACTTCAATTACCGATACGTGCAACAAAGAAGAAAACTGCAGTATGCTAAAACTAGATTTTTTTATTTTCTGAAGAAAATGTGGCCGATGTGTACCTGTGGAAAACTTGCCCATGCCACCAAAATGCTAAGGTGTTGCCATGCAGTTGCTAAGGTATTAGTGAATTGCTATTTTGTTGCTAGGCGACTAATTGGCCAAGCAAAGAGTCTACCTCCAAGTCTATGACATTCTGATACCAAGATAAGATTTTTTTCAATGTTCAAATCCCTTACACCAAAAATGTGTAATATTAATAATGGTGCTTGCTACTAATTAACCAATATAATAGAAGCAATTCAGATCAATATCAGTGCATTAATAGTAATAATAATAATGGCACATTAAGTGGTTAAAGGGGGACACTCGAGAGCGTGAATTCTGTCAGTTCACACGGATCTGGAAGTGACGGCGTCCTGGTGGAACCCCTGTAAAGTACACAGAACATGAAAGGGTGTCTAGGTGACAATGCGCAGCTGTTTCGCGAAGCCTCTCGGAAACCCCAGGAAGCCGCCGCCTCGCGCACTTATCGTTCCGTGTTTCCAGACTACTGCGAGAAATGCTTACACCATCTGCTGACAGGTGAATGACATCTGTTTAACGAGAAACTCAGGAAATGAAAGAGGGTGTTAGTGAACGAATTGTGAGGGGGTGAAAGATCTGTAAACAAACGAGCGTGCTGGAATGAATTCTGATTGGTGGGTAAAATAAAGAGAGGCAATAAGCGGACGAGATTCTAAACGGAGCATTTTTCCCCCGTCGAACGTAAAAATGGATAATGCTTCCCAACGTTTACTTCGACAGCCTGAAAAAAAAAAAGGAAAACGGGACAAAAAGAGAAAAATGAGGAGGAAAAAGGAGGAAGAAAAGTAGCAGTATGTAAGCCTATTAACTTCCACCCATCTGTGGGCTGTACATTACCCTCAGCTGCCCCACAGGCACCGCATATACACACGGGAGCTCAAAGAGAAAAAATGAGCCAGGCGGAACGGCCGAGCACGGGCGTACAGTCTTTCCATTCTGCAAGGGCCTTCCGAATTTCCAGCCGGAGCTCGTACACACATGTATCATTTCTCTGCTGATTAGGGAAGAGGGATGGCTTCACATTGAAGAGTTTAAGTGCAACAGACTTCCAGCTGGAGAGCCGATAAGGGATGATATAAAAATGCTGAAGCATGTTTTTCCCTGTGTTTTAATCTTCTCCTTCTTGTAATGTAACACTGGCTATGGGGCTTTGCCTTGAAGCCTTTATTTAAAACACATGTTCCCAGTTCTCCTCTTAAAAAAGCCTCCCTTATCTCTCCATCAATCTACAGACACTGGCTGATTCATTCTGAGCGTGGCAGGGGCCAGGTTTTAAATTCATGCGTGAGTGTGTGTGTGTGTGGGTGGGTGAGCGCTTGGTGAGCACATTGTGTATGTACCATTGTGTATACACACACACACACACACATCACAATCAAGAGTGTGTTATCATTGTATATTAGCACAGCAAGATCATAGTGTGCTGATATACAGCAATAACAGCATGATTGTTATTTTGCTTTACTGTAAGAGTTTGATGAACGACACAAAGTATGAAAATGTATGAAAAAGAAAGAAAGAAAGAAAGAAAGCCATGATGCGTGTCAATAACTTAACAACACTCTTGGGATGCCAATCAGAACAGACCAATCAGATTCAAAGACTGGAACTGTTGTAAAACACACACACACACACACCACTGACGTCTAAATATTTGACATTTTAACATGTTAATATAAAGAAAGGCACTTCTTACAGGGTTCTCACATTACTTGCCAGCACATGTGCACCCTTTAATAACACTTATATATAAAAAAATAAGAAAATAAGCCAATACAGATAAATAAGATAAAACAGGACTGTTCAAATATGTTGCAAAGTTATCTGTGGACTACAATGAAGAACCTTCAATATACTGAAGCAACACGAGTGTCTCCTGGAAAGAGACAGAAAAAGAAAGAAATAAGCTCTAGGCAGAGAGAATAATTTCTGCTCTCCTCGTCAATTATTCATTTGTTCATTTTCCCCTCAGAATGTGTGAAGATACTGTGGGAAAGAGGGGAATGGATGAAAGAAAAAAGAAAGAAAGAAGAAAAGAAAGAGCAAAAGAAAGCAAGAAGGTAGATTTTGGATACTGTGATTGTTATCTCACATTGTTTAGGACCACCTCTGCTGTACAGTGACTCATAACTAATACAGATGCATTGTTCTGGCCATGAGTCATCAGAAGTACATATCCACTGTACAGCCATAACTGTAGCTTTATGCAGTCGGGTTGTGTATTGAATTATAGTCAATCCTCAATCTTTATAGCATCAATTATTTGTAGGTTTTGTTAGTCATCTGTCATGCACAGGCATAAACAAAACAATAACAATATAAACTAATGAATGGGCTGATTGGGATGCATAGCTTAAATTTAACTGGCATGGCATTATGGTCCATAGTCCTGCTAAATAATCTACTAACTACACCCAAATAGAAACACACACACACACACACACACACACAGATATTCCATAGACATCTATTGTTTTTATACATAGTTAGCTATAAACAATATAACCTAACCCAATCCACACTCTAACATAACCCCAACAGAAAACTTTCTGCATTTTACAATTTAAAAAACCTATATACTATATTTTTGGGCGTTTTCATATGTTTTTGTTACGATTTGTCAGGTTTTGCTGACTGAAGTTGCACCAAATATATGGCCAAACAAGCTCACACACACACACAAACATACACAAACATACACACAAACATAACACTTCTGATATGTCAAACTCATCTTTTGACAAAGAAAACATGAACATTTGAAACTATTATGTAATATATCCAGGTTGTGAGGCCTGACAAAAGCTGCACTTCACTGAAATACCCATAATGCCTCTGGGCTCATGGGAATGGGAACTCATTCGGCACTGTGTGAAAGGAATAAACCAGTAAAGAGATTTTATTACGTATCTTCCCACACTTAACAAAAGCGTCAAGTTTTACCAAAATAAACACATTGATTTATATGCGTGATACATCGATCTGAACGCGCGACTTCAGAATGTGAAGTACTACAGTGGGCATTTTCATTTTGACAATGTTATGAGTGAGTTTAAACACCTCCAGATCAGAGCGAGCAGAGAGAATGGCCTCATCTGATTTCTGAGGGGAATGTAAACAGCGTTTTCAACAGCCTGCCTGGTCTGGTATCAATCAAGTTTAGACTTCATGACTAAAGGCTGCTTTTCTGCGCTGATAAAATATGGCTGTAAGTTAATGTTGTGTGTGACAGTTGCGGTCAGAGTTTTTTGGGGGGAGAAAGATGGATAAGAAAGGAGAGAGAGAATGGAAAGAGGGAGGAAGACAGTGACGAAGAGAGCTAAAAAGCAAGAAATAAACAGACAAGCAAAGTAAGATGTTTCCCAGTTAATTGGACACAGATAACAGGGAGAATGGCTTAGTGGAGTGGAAAGAGAGAGAGAGAAAGAGAGAGAGTAAGAGGTGGGGGGGGGGTTTGGGGGGGTGAGTGAACATGGTGAATTGAGTGTAATGAAAGCAGTCTGAGTTTTGGTGCTGCTCTTTGTGTCCACTTTGTGCCCAACACCACTGGCCTGATAATCCGCAAGGTTGCCATGGCGCTGGCTTTGAGGACTGCCATTATTTCCCTCCTGCAGAATTTGCCGCTTCACATAGACAAAGACACGCTTCTCTGTTTCTCATCATAATGATTCCTCACTAGCAATACAGAAAACAACACCGGGGACTGAGGCTGGTCAATGTCCGGTGCTGTCGTTCCACCACGTGACTAGATGCATACTTGCACTCTTTAAAAGCTCAGAGGTGACAACAGGAACAGAGTGGAAGTAGGATACTGGGAGAGGGAAGTTGAAGGAGTTGAAGGAGTAAAGAGTGATCAAGAGTGATGAGTTTTATTTTGCCATTTTATCTTTTACTCAAGTCTTAGTGTGTGTTTTATTGCATATCTTTTTAATCTCTAATAATCAAAAAGATCTCTATTTTGTTACCTCCAGGGAGCTGTGGAGAAAAATGCATTTCATTGCCAGAAATCACTGCTCATACTCTGTTGATGAGTGTTTGATAATACATTGTCTTTATCACAGCCTTGAATGCATTTGATTAGCAAAACACACAATCATGCAACACAAGTTGCTACGTGCTAGTCAGTGGCGAGCCATATTAGGGGGAGGGACATTCTAGACCACACTTAATTGGACAAATAAAACTACATGTCACTACAGCACTGAATTCTGACCAATCAAAACCAGGAAAAGCAGACACTATAAAAAGACCCCCAGTACACACACACACACACACACACACACACAGTGGTTTCTGCAAGACATCATATACAGTAGTTGGTTTTCTGATGCGACACAACCTTGTCCCTGGGGAGCAGGATGATCTGCCTCCACAGCCAGAGGAAACTCATCATATTTTGTCCCCATGTTGACCTGTGCACCCCTGGCTAGCAAACGAGAGCACAGACAAGCTGCTGGAGGACAGCTCACTGGCTCCCGGGTCCCGTGGGGAAGAGTGGGCACACGCCACCTCAAGCCAGAGACAGATACCGAGAAGAAATGACACAGTTAAACTGACACAGTTTAACGACTTGACAAGGTAAACGAGAGACACCAGATGGAAATAGTTACAATTAGCACTGACTGTTGTTGAACGAGAGCAAAGTGTGTGTAAACTTGTATGCCCCGAATCCTAAAAAACATGTCTGCTTAATCCAGGAGGAGGAGAAAACAATACAGTTATAAATAATAATAAATAAACAGATCAATAAATAATGAACAAACAAAGTTCAGCAGCTTCCCAATAGAAAACCAATTCATAATTTACATTTCTGCTGTACTGCCAAAATTTAGTTCTTTTAAAGACAGACAGATATAGAGATATAGATAGTGGGGCTCAAAAATCTGAGACTCGTAAACCTGGAATCAAATTTAAAAAAAGTTACAGTGTTACAAGATTTACTGCAAAAAACTTTTTAAGATTCTGCTTTCTTTCTAGGTCACTAATCAATTATGCAAATGTGACATTGAGCATGTTTATTAGATTTCTTTGCTTCTTTTGAAGCACACAAAATGCTCTTTGGAACATTTTCCTAAAACAATCCATGCCAGCACAAGTGCATTGCTGTCGCGAAAGCGAATTTAACTCTAAATTCTGATGCTGACATTTAAACTGTATCTAAATGAGAATCAAGCAAAACAATCGTTTTTTTTTACAAATCAACTCCGATTTTTGAACCCTACTGTATAACACTGTATCAGGAGAGTCTCACGAACACTCCTGATATTCCAGGAACCAGACCAGGCACATGGCAGACACGCATGAATAATAAATCATACCTTTCTAAGCGCAAAATCTTTCATTAATGATGTGCACCTTTCTTTCGTACCTATTTCTTTCTTCACGGGCAATAAATAACCTTTGCTTTTCAAACACATGCCATCCTGGTAGGAAATCTGGTCTACTGGAGTACCTAGAAATAGCAGGAATGGCCCCTGTGGTGTTGTGTGAGGAGCCAGAGGCCAGCGACACGGCTGCTAATCAATAACAGTCACAAGGTTTAAAAAGGCTACGAGGGGCAGAGTCACTTTGACCACAGAGTTCGGCTAAAATGAAACCTTTTGTTTGTGATTTATCAGTGGCTGGCACGCGTCTGTGACCTCCAGTCACTTTTCTAGGCAGGAGGGGAGACGAGTGAGGGACATCTGTGGGGAGTTAGCACTGAGAAAAGTGAGACAAAAGAAGTAAGCCAAATTTCACAGATTTGGTACTTTTTAGGCGCTCCCTCTCCCTCTTGTGGAGAGCCATGAAGAACTTGGTCTCCAGCTACCCTTCCTACATCCTGTATGTTTTTTAAAGACAGAAGGGAATTTGAATTCAGTGTAACATACTTTAAGTGTCTCTAAATTTTTTTGAAGTTTCTGGAGGTATTTTTCATTCGATAAGAGGAAGAAAGATAAAAGCGCAGCTGGCGGAAGGCCATTTCTACAACAATGAAGTTAAAAATAAAAATCCAATGACCAGGAGGGGCCGAGCAAAACCGGACTTATTTTTTCCTGTCGGATTTGCCAGGGGCCCAATTAACTGGGGGGCCCGTCTGTGTAACACGCATTTAACGATTTGTTAACGCAAACGCACGAACAAACCCACATTTCATGAATTATGCACAATGCGTCGTAAAAATATCTCTAAATTTCAAGCTCACGAAAAAATGAGACAAGCACGCTAAAACAGCAATGTGCAGTCTGAGCAGGAAGTACTTCTTGTGCAAATAGTCTGCGGTAGTCCAGATCTACGAGCCAAGCTCAGCAAACACAGAGGAAGCTTAACATCTGTAGCCACGAACAACCTGTTTGTGAAAACACACAAATCCCTAATTAGGCCTCTATAAAAGTGAATATGAACACCATGTTTTCGAACGTTCATAGTTTCCAAAGCCTGCCTGATCCAGCAGTGAAGGAATGCTGAGAATTGTGCGCACATTTGTTCAAGAATGGCTTTTACAAGCTCTCAGAGAACTTCTGTTGAAGGGCATGGGTTCCTCTGCTTAGTGTTCGAAGTCTAAGAGTGAATTCAAAGAAAGTATCATGGTCATCATACAGGCACACTTACAAAAAGCACAAATGGTGCTTTTACCGTTTTTGTTCCTTTGAAAATAGCTGTACCATAGTTATGCCATTACTTTAGTGTAGCCTTCAGGAATCCCATCTTAATTCAGTCTTGGGAGTGTTTGATATGTTACAATAAGAACATCACCATAAGGCAATACTGTGTCTATTGTGATGGCTTGTTGTTTATTTAAATCACCGCCTACACTTCACTCTGCGTTTCATGCGACGTGTGCAATGAAAGCCGGCTGACATTCTCTGCCTCTGACGCGCTTTCTGTCTTCCTGAGGTGAGGGCACATGTTCTGCTTGGTCAGCCAAGGGTGCTGCCACGTCACAGATGGGACTGCCAGTGTCATGGATTTCAGGGTTTCTATGGCAGCACTGGTTAATTCCCCAGGCTCTGCATGGTCTCTTTCTCATCAGCCTGACACACACACACACACACACACACTCTCTCTGTTCGGAAAAAAGCTCTGGCCAGGCCCTTAGCCAAAAGCCTGGGAGATAAGCTGCTAATAGGAAACAATCTACAGCTAATGCACACATTCCTCGGTAAAAGCATCTTTTAATAACAAAAACAGAGTGCTTCCCCTTTTCTTTCTCGTCCCTCCTTCTCCTGTCTCCACGGCCCCTTTCTAAACAAAGTTGTGGGTTGAGAGAGATAGTGAGAGATAAAAAAATAGATTAAAAAAATCTCCAGAAGTTTCAGCCTTTTGACATCGTTTGATATATATCTCAATATTAATGTTTTTGCACTGAAATAGCTTAAGATTTTTTTTGGTTTCAGTCAGAGGAACCATGATTTCAGCCAAACTAACATTATCTGTAAAAACAGTAGAATACAAATAAAGCCATATTTTCCAGTGATTTTTACTAAATGCACAGAGAACGTCAACGGACAATCCATAATAATAACCTACGTATGTGAATAAACATTTCTGAGAAAAAAACAAAAAAAATTGGGAGTGAGCAGGCCATACTGACGCTTACTTTCAAACGCCATTCGCCCAGAAAGTGAAAAAGAGGGGAGGGAACTGTAAAGAAAGCTGAAAGAGAAGGTGAAAAAGACACAGGAAGATAATCAGAGCGTGCTGCTACCTGAAGAGGAATCAGAGTACAAAAGCAAAGCGGAGGTGTGGCCCTCTGGCCCAGAGGCTCCCAGTGATTAAATGATTAGAGAGGGAAATGAGTGGAGAACAGGCAGCCATCTGCAACAAATGGGCAGAAAGTTAGGCCCCCGGCACACACACACACTTTACACTGACATGTTTGTTTGATGCCCCGCTGCCACGTTTTTCCTGCAGATACTGGGAGGATCCCATGAGCCGCCGCTGCGCAGCGTGAGAATGTTCTAAAATAACGAGACTCGTGAATTCTGAGCCCAATCTGTGAGATTTCCCTATCTCCATCACGATCACTGATTCGTCTAACAGATGTGCTGACAAATATGAGTGAGAGGGAGAAGAAAAGGTCCCGTAAGGCATCAGAGCGGCCCGCTGCGGCTCCATCTTGCTGTGATTATAGCTGCAGTCATGTCTGACGTTGTAATTGCAACTGGCTGCGAGCTGTTTACGGGTACGGAATCACACATATGGACTTGCCCCTTTCATTTTAGGGCTGCTGCACATTCTCCTGATTATGTCTCCTCCTCTACTGCGCTCGTTCCATCACTGACACTATTCGTATAGCCAAGCCCTTGATAGACGGCCGTGCCGTGCGGGAGCTGTTGCTGGGCAACACCTGTAAACAATCGTAATGTTTTCGTTGTTTATTCAAATCGTGCGGAGAACAGTTTGAAATTGGGCCAAATCAGCTCGTGTTTGCAGTAAACGTTTTGGGTGTGTTGCCAAATTGTAATACTTAGGAGTGGAAGTCAAAATTGTGGACACACTGTTATTAACATTTAATTAATAGTACAAATGATGTTAACAAATAAACTTTAAAAAAAAGGCTAAAAATAATATTTTAAAAATACGCAAAAATGTAACCAAGGTAGCGTGAGGTAAATTGAAATATAAATATATTTCAAAAAATCGAAATATAAAAACCAGTATAAGCTTTAACCGGTTTAACCTTAAGGTAAAAATGCTAAACAATGTGAAAGTAAACTATTTCCCTCCCTCACAAAGGCTGCATTCATGGTCCTTAATGAAGCGTCAATGCTTACGCTAACATTATGCCACGCTCACCTCAAATGCCACCTGCGCTGAGTAACATGACAAACGATATAGCCACGCATAAACAGCCACGTATAAACATTTCTACAATCCTTTTTCAACAAAGCACACAGCCTACCGAAACGCTTACGTGCAGTTTAAGTACAGGAGGCCCGTGCGACGCTCTAAATTGTTTTTAATCAGAATTCCATCAAGCTAAATGCTGTGGGGTTTCTTTATTCTCTCGAGAGGCCCAGAAGTCTTTGCGGGGTAAAGTGGCCATTCCGAGCCTGGAACAGTGCTCTCCCTGTCTGTCTGTCTGTCTGTGGATAAATCTCTTTGGTAAATAGCTCCAAGGCTGCACTAAGAAATATAGTATGGATCAAAGAAGCCATGTCTTCCTGTGTAAAAAGCCTAGGCCACAAGCTTGCTTGTTTGTCTAAAACAATTAAGGTCGTTATGAGGGGGTTCCTGACAAATAGCTACCAGCTGATAGCGCTTTGCAAACTCTGGAGGAGGTCGGTGAGGTCGGCGGGAATGGAGGGGAGGCCCAGAGACGGGTTTCTAAATTAATGATTGGTCAGGGTCCGAAGCCCGTCTAATCTTGGCCAATTGCTCCTTAATTACGTAAGGTGCTGCCAATTTGAACTGTCGAGAAAATCAGGATCAGTGCGCATTCATCTCTCCTCTGAATCCTGATTGAGTCTGGTCATTATTCGGGCGGATCTCGCTTTCACACATGGAAGCAATATGCGAGCCAGATGTTCGTTTGCAGTTGGGTACAGAGCACAACAACTTATCTACACGCAACGGCGGTTTCTTCAGTGCTGGGGCTGCTGTCTCGCACCCCGGACAGGAGCAGAGGAATAAAGGAGGGAGTGATTGACAAAAAAAAGAAAAAAAAACCCACCTGGTAAATCCACTGACAGGTCAGTGACATTTGTCGTACATAGTTATAACGGATGTCTTACTGCAGCTTAGCTCTGGAGTTGGACCTCTGCGCTTAAACAAGCAAACCAACAAAATCCTGGTCACCAAATCAAAAGCGCATTTCTTATAAACACTTAAATTATGCAGTACATTCTTCTTCTCTCTCTCTCTTCTTCTCTAGGTCATAAATAGCTCAGCTTGGATTCTGGTGTCAGCCCCGCCTGCATTATTAGGGCCACCTGGCTGTTTCTGGCACTGTTCAATGAGCAAACGAGGTTTTTGAGTGACACAACGCATATTCAGTTGCTTCCTCATTATATGCAGATATGATCTTTAGTGACGTCCTGACAATCCAAATTTAGACCTGCTCTTATTCTGAGTTCAATAATGATTCTAACACAACAGGGTGGTGGGAAAGGTTTTCTATGCTTCCTGTGTCAACCACAGATAGGCTGTGTCCGAAACCTAGAGAAGCTGACTTGCTGCATTTAGTCAGCGACTTTACAGGCGGTGTATGTATATTAAGACACAGCATAAGTCAACTGCTTTCAGAGGCACCATTATGTCATATTTAATTATCTAAAACAAATTTGAGTAAGCTTTACTGATAGCCATGCAAATACTTGCTGACCACGATGCTTATTTCTCAGTAGACAGGGTTTAAAAACAATGATCAAATGGCATTTATGAATCAATTTACTTCTTTCAAATGTCAGTCAAGTGACTTAACTTCCAACAATCACCAAACTGCACGCAAAGGATTGTGGGATATCACCGGCAGTGAAAGAAACATCAATACTACCTTGAAAGAAAACAGCATGTTTCAGTTTTCGGACAATCAGTTTTGGCCCCATCAGCCATGTGGTTTTTCTAAGCACAACAGATCCTGCGTTGCACACAAAATCTCTCAAAACCCATCGTCTGTGAGCTTTGAGTTTTAACGGATAGAGAAGGCTCAGAGCTGAGTAATGGGCTTCTTTGTACAACATCAAATGAGATCTGAACGGTGATGAAACACACTTGCGGTTGTCTTTCTACGCTGGTCTGAAATGGAACGAGAGAAAGTTGCTTAGAAACGCCGCTTACCGCTGCATTATTCAGGGTGGGAGATGATGAAACGTGATGGTGGGCTGGCATACGGGGGTTCCCGCCATGAGAACCGAGTGGAATTGAGACAGATGAGACGCAGATCACAGAACACACAACACCCCCCCCACTAACCACCCCACCCGTTCTGCCCCAAACCAGATGTCTGAACACAGGACGATATTTACATTTGACCATTTTATCCCCCTCAAACATCTTTACACATGATTTGAATGGGGCCCAAATCCACAAGACGGGCATAATACAGAACAACAGAAAAAGCAGTGGAAACATATCATGGACACGTCATGGGCCAATTGAATTTAATGAGTGATTCATAATAAAAACAGCTCATTACACAATTAAAGAATAAAAATAAGTGCGGCTGGCATTCTGTCACTGAACAAATTATGCCTGTCAAAGACAGATTGGGTGTGCTCGTGTTTTGCATGGCGTCTCCCAACCCGGATACTGTTACACCCAATTTCACATGGGTTCAAGTGTAAATAACGTTGCAGGGAGGCGGGGCTTGTTTAGGTGGGGGAGGTGCTGATATTTTATCATGACTGACATTTATTGTCATTATAAATGGTGAATGAAAGCAGACGTGGGTGGTAAGAAAGCAGGTTTCCGGTACGCCACTATTTAACAAGGTGATTCTGTGCAGCTGTTGCTCAAACATCTGAGCACAAGAAACAATGAACCAACCTGCAACTACATATAACAAAATAAGAAAAACAAATATGGATCTAGTCTTTCATTTAAATGATTTGCATAACATCATAAGGTCTTGATAACAATGCATGCGTGTTGGGGAGGCTTACTGTGGCTACACTGAAAGCTATCGATAATGCGTGTTATCTTAGAATGCTCACTGACCAATCAGCTGCAAGCTTGATTGAACTGAATTAACTACTTCCATTTTGGTCTAGAAAACTGACTAAAAACAATAATAAAAATGATGATGTGAAACATTATCATAAATGTCAGGATTACAATTGCATACGGTCAGTTGATGTAAATTAGTAATCCAGAGACAAAAAAAAACACCAAAAAAAGTAGCTTTGATGAACAGATGTTATTTAAATATACGAATATATTTGAATATATTAAATATGAATTTTTATCATCATACCTATGATATCTGTGCGTAAAATCAATTCCTGTGAGACAAACAGAGAAAATAGAGTAGATGAAGGCTTTACTGATCGTAATAGGAGAAATGATGTTTTCAAGCATGGCAATGCACCGCTCGTCTACAATGCGGACACAGTGAAGTCTTACACTATATGTTTTTCCTTCATGCTCTGAATCATTCCCATTGCGTATGTGCTGTATACGTTACAGGTAATGTGCAAATATAAGTTAAGCGATCAAGTGTAACAGAAGGTGCAGTGTACTTGACATAAGTACCATTCAGACTCAAGGTCGATAAATTAATCGGCCGTTGAGAAAGTTTAAAAACGCTGTGGAAATTCACATGCTGCTTGGAACTAACGCAGAAAAAACACGCTGAACGCAGCTGGCCGTGAGTGAAAGGACTTGATTTAAGATGGTGGAGAGGGATGTAATCACAGCAGACAGACACGTGACTGAATTACCGCCGATTATGTCTTGCTTCAACTTTAAACACAATCTGACCATTATGGCCCATGGAACAGCAAACTTTGCTCATAACCTCGCCATCCTTTCCATTCTACCTCCTACCCAGGCCGGCCAAACCCCAGAAACCGGGTGAACACACACATACACACACACACACTTTCTGTTCACCCTGGTCTGGCGTGGCCGGCTACACAAGGGTGTCAGTTTGTTTCTGCAGCAGTCAAATTTCCCATCATTCCACAGACAAAAATAAACAGGGGCGTCCTGGAAGGCTGTTGAAACGGCTCAGTGTATTCCACCCCCTCAGACGGTGAGGTCATCTACACACTGTAGACAACAGCAGGTAGTTTCAACCCCCCACCACCACCCGCTCCCTTCCCCTCCTAGCTCGTAAAATGTGGCACTCTGTTACAAAATTCATCTGCGAGTTGTGGAGGAAGGTTTTCAACTTCCTGTCCGGGCAGTGTTACCACGAGAACACAAATCGACACGGAAACACAAACATACACGTTTCAAGGACAAACAAACATGAGAGCTGACATAAAGCACTACAGAAAACAGAAATAATGGAACAGAAGTTTTAATATTTTCTGTGCAAGCGGACGAGTAACCAATTAAGTGAGACGTGCAGCGACACAAACGACACAAACAAACGCGCAGACAGAGCCAATGAAGCGGAGGTGTGGAACGCTAAGGAAGATTGTTGTCGGCTGGGTTGGAGGACATTTCCAGAGAGCAGGTGAGAATTTCACTCTCAAGACAACCAATCAAAGCTCACTGAAATCTGGTGCAAAAACAGTGCAAAAATATCTAATAAATGCACCTCACAACACACTTCTTCAAAAGGTTGAAAATAATCTAGTGATGATAAGATGTCTTCCTTGAAGAAGCAGCAAACAAAAGAAACAATCCAAGCTAAATAAGTTTAAAGGTTTAATTAGCATACCAAAATGAAAAGGAACACACAATCAGTTCCATATTACTCATCTTAGTAAATAATTATCTTTGGTCTGTGTTTACCCCACTGAGGTTTGTAGGTACAGCTTGTTCTTGCTCTGTGTCTCCTCTGGCCAGTACATTTCCACAGGATTGTCTCTCTTCCAGAGCTCTGATCCACCCAGCACTGACCGATGAGGAAATTATCGCCTAACTGGCAGCAGAGCTGATACAGCTAAAAGAATGTTAAAGTAATGAGATGCCGGGAAGGATCTGTGATTAGCGCTCACTGATCTATATAAGCCATTACTTATTATCACCAAAGGAAAATAACCTCGGCCATCTTCAGGACACTCCAGCAGCCTTCCTGAAAGAGCAACCTACCCATAATCCTGCCAAACTTCCATTCCACTAGGAACAACTGGGCATGAAAAGCAGAGTTCCAACATGAAGTCAGATGGAAGGATTGTGTGCTGTATTGGAAAACACATCATGTATTTATCAAATGTTGCATATGTAGCTCGTTTAGATAGCAACTAGTCTCCTGTAGCCAGACCTTCAGACTGACGGCAAAAGTCTGATTGCAGCTTTCAATGGCTAAGAACAGCCCAACAGGCCGTTTGATCAACCAACCACAGTCCGCTTTGTTTAGCATCATGCTTCCAGTTGAACCGTTAAAGAATACACGTCTTACTGACATCCTGTAGTATTCAACCAATCAAATGACAACTTCAGAATTCCTGAAAACCCTCAGCCAGTGGTGCATGGGTGTTATGTCTGAGACTTTATATAGCAGTACAATTAAGAATAAATCAAAACTGTTTTCAAAGCTCAGAACATACGTTTAAAATAATTTACATTCATTTGATTGACCGGATATGTAAACATAAAACTGAAGAACGCTGTAGCTACATAAAATTGCCCTCTAGCTGCTAACCAACAATTCTGTGGTGTACAATTCAGCAGCGTTACAGAAATCTGTATGCCAGGTTGGTCTGGAGATTCTCCCTGTATCTTGTGGTGTGTACTCTAAATGAACAGAAGAAAAAACATGTCCGGGCTTCCTGTTCTGCGGCCCAGATGTACACAGTCAAAAGAGCACAAGAGGTCACATGGGGGAGGGCAGGAAGGGCTGGTTCCTGCTGGTCGAAGAGAAAGATTAGAGGATCTATAAATGCATAAATGTCATCAGAAATTACACGCATACGATTTTGATAATCAGCAAAAAAGAAAAGTCATCATTTTTTTTCCCTTTTCTTTTTTCTTCTCAACAGGAAACAGCCCCGCCCGTCACTGAGGTGGAACTACATCTGTGCAATATGCCTTCACAGGTCGGGCTCCACAGCCTCACAAAAAGAGATGGAAAAAGAGAAAAGGCTGTAGAAATGAAAATGAAACACACGAAGAAAAAAATCTCAATGGTAACTCAATACATCGGATTCCCAGGAACATACAGTGCGGCTTATCAAAGCAGCTGTCACTAAATATAATTCGAGGCAGCGGGTGGAAATGTAAACGATGGCAAACCTAATGAATATCATTTCAGGCCTGCCCGAAGTAGACGTTCTGTTTATCGCAACTCTTTCTCCTCGCAATGACTCATTTACGCTGTGTTTGCGCTCACACGCGCTTTTGAAGCTCGAAAGGCGTGTGTAGTAATTCAAGTGCTGCGGTTAAAGAATTTAAGGTATATTTGTAACATAATACGAGCTAAAATGAGAAACACAATACGAAGGGATTTCACTTCGCTGCAGCTAGGCGAAACTGCAGAAAACGCAGGTGTTTACAGAAGCAAAGAACAGAGACGCTGTTGCCTATTAGAACCTTCCTGTGGGTTAATGCAAACAACATGTTCTCCTAATTTTGTACATTTTTAAAGCCTTTGTAGGAATAGTTTTGTGTCCAGGATAAATAATACATCTGCAACACAGATACACTAATTCTCCCCACTTCCACCTGCCCCCAGAGGTCTCCTCTCATTGTGTTATTTGGGTCTAAACTGCTGAACTTTTGCACCATCCGTGCAAGTTTTTCTCTATTCTAAATGGAGTTTACATTAACTGGACCCCAGACCACCTTTTAAAGCAGACTCGCTGATGCGCAACCTGGTTAGAAAACTACTTACACACCTAAACAAACTGAACTCTGGCATGGAACTGACTCTGAACTGCACATAACCCGAGACGCAGCAAATAATTTATTTTGATCACCCTGGTGATCACCCTAAAGTGTCCTGTATATGAAGATATTAGCAGTGAAATCATAAAAATATATTTAAAAAATACTAATAACGGTGACCTAAAACCATCAGTATAACGAACAACACGTTCATTACAATCATTCGCCCTGTAAGCAATGCGCAGTGGTTTACCGCTGAGCTAGAATCCCTCTTTGACACTCAATAGGTAATCTTGCATTCAGTGGCATGTGGACACACTGTGCTCTGGGAAACGAATTGTCGGTGCCTTTGGTTCTGTGCACAAGTTTACCTCTCAGGCTACTGTGCTCTCAGCAGTTGAGCAGGTGCTGGGAGATCTGACATAGAGAAATGAATTGGTATTTTGGGGATCAGCAAGGGAAGATCATCTCACCTGGAGGGGTTGTAAAACTTAGGGGGCTGGAGACAGTATGTCTGGCAAGGGGGTTGATATGGGCAGACTGGGCGACACTTTTCCATGTTCCGCTCCTGTATTTGCACGAATCTGCTGCAGCGTCAGCATGATACACGAGAAGCCTTACCTTGCAGAATCAGCAGAGAGAGACGAGAGAGAGGAACCATCTGTCTGAGGAACAGTGCAAAGCATCTAACCCTCCTCACCTGTGCCACCTTGACTCCAAACTTCTTCAACCCCAACTCTCCATCCTAACTTTCTGCCACTCTGTGTGAGCCATCCACAGTTACTGTATGATCAATCATTCATTAAAACATCTCTCTAAATTACGACCAGAAAGTATGTCTGCATAATCTGCTGCATATTACAATTTTACCAAGGCTATTTCATCAGCAAAAAATGTTGACAACCCTACCGTGTTACTGTGGTCCAAGCCTTGTTTTTTAATTATATGCATCGTAAACACAAATTTGTTCATTAAAACAGATTTGGCAGTATTGTATTTTTTTTTAATATGCAGATGTTTTCTGAAACAATAACTGTCGAGCACCCAATATCAGTGTCTTTTTTCCACAAAGATACACAAATTACTGATTTTGTTTTATGCAAGAGGCTTTTACCAACATCTTTAGTTAGAGACTAATAATGAAATGCATTCTTAAATTAATGACTGTGCTTATGCAACTGGCCACAGGTTTGCTAGGTCACCAAAACATGTTAAGGAGCGCACGTCTGGCCCTTGAGTAAAACAGCAGCTGTTCTAGATGTCATGCTATGGTGCACCTCCCTGCATCACCTGCCCAATGCGACTGCTGCATTCCGCAACATAATCATTTGTTTGCTGCCAGGCACAGCTGTTTTTTGTTTGCGTGTTTGTTTAAAGGCCCCTGGCTCCTCCCCCTCTTCCTTTGCTACTGCATAAGAGCTCTCTCTCCCTGGCTGCATCCGAACAGAATTAAGTCTTTGGAAGTGCTTCTGTACCTGTGCCGTCTCCTATATCCTTTATCCTGAAACCTGCCACCTGACACTCCCTAATTTAGCAGACTAACAGGTAAATTAAACGCCTCTTGATTAGCCTAAGAAAGTAAAGCTAATCAGCAGTTAGCTTTTCTTTTTTCTTTTCTTGGCACCTTGTTCCCTTTCCTGCAGTCTGTCCGTGCGGCATGTTAAACAGGGACTAAATGCCTGCCTGAACTTATCTGAACTGCAACCCAAAAGGGATTGTGGGAGGGGTTCGAAACATGCAAAAAAAGTAAGAGGGAGGGAGTAAAATCTGAATGTCACCTTCCTCAAAGGCCCAGTTAATCCGACACTCTTTACAAATTAAACGGCAGATTGTAGTCGTTAAGGAACAAAAAGGGGCTCCTGTCTCTTTGATGTGGGCCAGGCGGCGCTGGACGCTGGAATCCAAAGCCAGGCCTGGTGTCAGATTGGGATCAAACGCAGCCAGACTCACATCTAAATAAGAATCTGAAATGGAAAACGCAGAATGGAGGGGAAGAGTTGCAGGGAAGGTGACCACACATGAAGACCAAAAGTTTGCTACATATGCCTATGCTTTCTCGCTCTCTCTCTCTCTCTCTCTCTCTATCTCATAAAACAGAAATTATTCTTAAATTATTTTTAATTATTACTGTTAAACTGCTACTGGTAATTTGACATTTAATGGTGATTAGAAATAACTGCTTTCTGGCTCTTTAAAGCTGCCGTGTGTAATACTCTTTATTTGATGTTATAATACTTTCTCCTATCCCAGCTCATTGGATGGAAATAACCATTTTTTCAACCAATTGGGGTTGAACTATCTGTTTGCCTCAATAGGGCAAACTTCACTGGTTCTGAAAGTACCCACAGAATTTTTAATGTCTCTATAAACAGCCATTATAAAGTTCTGATATATTCTGATTGTGTTTTTGTAATAAGCACACAACTTTTCAAAACAATTTATATGAGGGTTCAATCTCAGTAGACTACGTCCTGATTATTTCTATTTTTAGCATTTCAACCCTATTTCAATATTTAGTATTCTCAATCTGCAACTTTCTCGTTTGCTGACTCCTTTGAAAAAAAGAAAGAAATCGAACAAAAGTTAAGGAAAGTTAGCCCAAGGCATATCAAATCAAAAACTATTCTGGAGATCTTCACGCAACATTAGCATTCAATGCAATTCAGTGCTTTCACACTACAAAGTCGGCGGGTTAAGTTTGGAAAGTGTAACTAGGAAAGAATCCCACTTGGACACAATCACAAAAAACAGAATTCTGGAGTCAAGATCCTTATGATCTACGGGGTTGTGGCTAGAGGCTTAATTAGGTAATAACAATAGGACTATCTTTACAGATTCTGAAGTGCAACTAGAGGCAACATAAAAGCATAACCGCATGATTAGTCTTCGTAGACGAGAAAACACATCCGCTTGCTCTCGGGATCGTCTAACGCCAGCACTGTGCACACAGCGGGAATATCAAACTGGGGCAATTAACGTGACCCTCAGCAGGCATGAGGTCAACTGCAAAAAACGGCGTCCCTTTTGAACATAACCCCAAACAATGATTGCGAAGCAGGGCGCACCCACAATGCACTGGGGGGGGTTAATTGCGATCGTTGGACGGGCTGAGGAAGGCGCCAGTGGGCAGATTTAGGGTACAGCGTAGGAGAACGCTGGACCAGTAGTAATGAGCTCTGACATTAGACGACTTCAGTTACGGGTCAGCGGTTTGAGCACTGCGGCGGCAAGAGAGCGCGCCTCTCAAACGCCCTGCATCTTTAAGACTAGTGGAAGCTGGACTTCACAGTTGTTGATTGTCAAATCTGAGCTGGCCTTCTAAGAACTAAAAATCAGAATATTGTTTTTATTATTAAGAATACTTATCATACAGTTACAGCCCAGAGGGGAATAAAAGCCACATTGTGTAGATGTTATGCTTAAAATGCATGACAATGCCCAGAGCAGTACATGCAAACATAAATATATAGATGAACTCATACAGAATAGAAAACACACCATGCATTCATTTCACTTGTGTCGTCTGTGTGCTTCATAATGGACAAAAGGCAGTGATGACCAATCAAATGACACATGCAGTTACGGTCCAGAAGTTTTATTCCTCAGTGACTCATCAATGAGGGAAATTATGCTCCAAAATCACAAAGTTTTAATCACTGGAGAAATTGAGCACCTTAATGATTCATACTTGTTCTGAAAACAAAAACCTCAGACTTCCTCTGATACACCCCTAGATTTTCATTTTAATGGTTATTTAAATAATGACACATGGCTCCTTTCGTTGGGCAGTCTGAAGGTGAAGTCTGAAGTACATGTAGTGCATACAAAACCTCAAAATAACTTCATCCCAATTCATCTTGTGGTAACTGAGTCACTAAGTGGGAAGTTACAAGATGATATTATTGTAAGCGATAAATAAATACCCCCCTTTAAAAAAAAACTATAAAAAAACAAGCAAACAAATACGTTTGCCAAAATGTTGGGCAAAAGCTAGAGCGGAACGAATCAGTATCTTAAACTATACAGCAGTAAATATTTTTTTCAAAATTGTGTGATAAACTGGTTAATTCTTACATGAAATGCACTTTATATAAGAATGGCAGTCTGTCTTTTAAAAAGTCCCTTTTCTCCAGAACTTATAAATGCATTCCACAGAAGACAGCAAGCCACATTTTACGTCACTAAATAGGTATCTGATATCAAATGTCCAACAGAAAGGAAGAGCAGCATGAAAGAGGTGGAAAAAACCCAAAACAAACAGCTCTCCGGTTTCTGAGGCACCTCCCAAGCCAAGCCCCTTCATCACAGTCTCACTCTCAGTTATCTGGTTGCTCATGCCACGGCTGCTAATCCCTAATTCACTCCAGTCAAATCAATCTCAGAGTCCGAGTGCTGAAACAGGTTTGTGTGAGCCTTGGCTCCAGACAGGGTTCTTCAGGTTCTTCAGTAAGGAACCCCTCCCTGGCTGAGTCTGGTTTCATAATACGACAGATGACTCACAAGCCAAGTCATGGTAACTTAGAAAATATTGTGACGGACCTCAGAGCCCTTCTGAGTCCCATTAAGCCTTAGCAGTCCCAAAAAATGTTCTGATTCAACATTTCCTGAGGGCTAAAGCGAGGCCTCCACCTCCACACCCCGAAGCTTTCACACACTCGCTGACACGCCCAGCCTAATGACTTAACCACCGAACGGGCCACGCCCGGCCCTCTCTCCTGCCAACCATTTTCCAGAACCATCCAGAGAGGAGCCAGCGAGCGCCAGAGACGCTCGCAAACCAATTCCCGTCGCCCCTTTTCAAAAACAAAAAACAAAAATCCTTTTCTTTTTTGGGCCAATGCGTTACATCAGGCAGTGATGCTTTTTGGACGGCAGACGCACAGGAAGCATAGATTCCCAGCAGGGGCCCCTGTTACTCGGCGTCAGAGGGGCCGACTTAAAACGTGGGCAAACACGGAGGCTAGAAAGCGGAAATTATGTCAGAGTTGTGGGAGAGCCACTCCTTCCCCCCGCCGTCAGCCGGCGTGGTGATCAAAGAGATGCTGGGAGCTTTCATGCACACATAAATATACAGAACATGTCGCCTAGCTGTTGAATCCACACTAATGTGTATACGATCATATGACCTTGGGTTTTTAGAAAGACATTTAAGCGGAGCCCAATTTTGCTCGAAATGTCAGGCGGTGAATATATTACATAAAAGAACCTTTGTGGAACACTAGCTGTGCATCTTTAAGCAGTCTCTGCCTGTCACATTTCACCAGCTCACCTTTAAAAAACGCCTGAAAACACCCCGATCGCTACTCATATCATATTGACACAAAACACATCATACACATTTTACACACTCCGAACACATGCTTCAGTGCAGTTTAAGCTACTGTGTCAGATTCACCATGTTATTCGATTGATGTGCCTCACAGAAAGTGTGGCATATGGTAAAGCCGACGGCTCACAAGCATTGTTACACAGATCAGAGGCATACACACTTTCCTTATGTGCAGGTCTTTGTGTTACGCTCACCGTAACAAACACGCATACCAACTCATGTCTACATCTGACATTGACGTGCAGAGAAACTGACAAGAGTTTTCAACAAGATGTAAGGTTCCCAAAGGAAATTTCACTGACGATATGTGGGGATAACAAGACCAATCACAATTCAGTATGCAAATCGTTAAAGAAGATCATTTTCCGATCTTTTTATCTAAAGCTGGATTACACAACACAACTTGAGCCTGACTTTTGCTACGATTTGCAGTCGGGACGAGTCGGTGCTAGCTGGAGTCAATCTGCAGATTTTGGGCAAATGAATCTGACAGATTTCTCAGAAAATGACGTAGTGTATGACGGGTGCAAGTTTTTTTTACCTTCAGACTACGTTCAGAACAAGCGTGTGATTTTCAGTTATTTAACGCATGTTGCCCAGGTTTGTCTGTTGCTATTTACAAAGCCGGCTAATGTGTAATGAAATTCTGCTGCGTAGTGTAATCCAGCCTTAAGACTGAAATGATCTAAAAACAAGTCTGAATGTCTGTACATTAAGCCGTTCGGCCTGAATTAATTGCAGAAGTTTAATACAACTTCATCCTTAAAACAAAAACCCAAACATAATGTTTCAGAAATACCAATAAAGTGCTGCCTATCAAACTGTGTTAAGGCTAATTCATTCTGCCCCAGGAAACAGCAACAAAGTCCAACATTTTAAACAGTCTGAAGCTGGCAGCTGGATTTGAAGGTTGGGAAACATAACAGTCATTGTTACACTTCTCCAACATAACCAACCACAGAAGAAGTAGAAGTTTGTTGGAGCAGCATGAAGGGCCTTCATAAATACAGTAACAAGACCTCTTATGTAAGCTGTTTAACTGCAACGTCTCACCAGGTCAGATTAGGTAGAGAGAAGCTATCAGACAGTGCATCCTATTGCTCATAACTTATCATCATTTCAAAGACGCCTGGATTTATGGACACATGGTTAAAAACTGAGATGTTCCATATGACCAGAATTCAGTGTGTAAACACCACATAATCTGAATCCAGAATCAGGTCACAGTAAACAGGTTTGATGTCTGGTCTGAGGTCTTGTTACCTTATTTATTCATGCACCCTTGTGGCTCCCATTACATCTTTCCATCAGGTTTGAGCGAATACTCCACTACCCAGAAGCTCAGAGCAGGTATATGTTCTAGTTTTCGGTTTGTTTGTCTCTCCATGTTGAGGACCACGATGGCTCTGTTGTTATATCTGCAGCTCTCTGGGTAACTACCTCAATTCGTTTGGCCGGGCTTCGAGTGTTACACAGAGCCACAGTGGGTCCCTGCACATACTGACTTCATTAAAACTGGAGTAAGGATGATCACACACAGACAGACACTCACACAAACAACTCAAGCTCAGGGGGACGCACAGAGATACCACCCGAGCAGACGGCTCAGGATGACAGGCAGGGAGATACAACGGATAACTCTGTCTGTTGTGAACACCACTCTTCCATCTTTGCAAGTGAAGTTTTTATGGAACGGGACTCTGAAAATATTCCTATTACCTGACACATCTAACCGCATAAAGTAGATTCAGGTACTAATACTGGTACTGAATCACACCTGTTTTTGTAAAAGCCCTTTACAGAGTGTAAACCATTTAGCCAATCAGAATACTTTTAGGGTGTCTGCCAGCCTATCAAGTTGCCCATTACAGAATATCCCTTTATCGGGAAGAAGGATGTGAAAATCTTGCTAATTATTGGGAAAGCAGATTATTCAAACTAAGCAATTTTATTCTGTTTCTCTAATTAATACCAGTTTGTCGCATTTAAATGGTAGTTTGCTATCGTCGCTTCTTTGGATCCATGCCTGATTACAATGGTTTTAGTGATATTGGGGTGGGGTTATGCAAGGAGGGGGCGTGTCTAATTTAGTGGCTAAGCCTGGCAGAAGTTCCAGAACAGCTAACATCACTTTCAGCAACTTTAACAAAAACCCCAGCCGCTGTTCACCTGTTCAAATAACTTGATGATTAGGGGAAAAAATAAATACAATCGTAACAGAATTTAAAACAAAAACAACATGTCCAAACAAACAGACAATATCTTACCCGAAGAAGTGACTGAGACTCTTCCTTGGCACTCTTGCCCTCAGTAGAGCTTGGATACTGCTGCCCAGCCTTCTCTCCACCGCTTGCTGGTGTTCCAGGTAGGTAACTTTTAGCATCTGTGCTGAGGCTGAACAGCATCCCTGAAGAGTCCCTAAGCATGGCTGCCCCCTTCTGCTGCTGCTGGTCTTTTACCCCGGCTGCCACTGCGTTCAGCAAACCCAGCGTGGCTTGCGTGGCTTGGGGAAACGAGGCCGGGCTGCCTCTTAGAATCTCCCCCGCACGTTCTTTAGGCACCCACACCAGGCTCTGCACGTGTTGCTCCCCGCCTCGAACCCCACCGCCCAGAGCTTCGACCCAGGCCTTCTCTTTCTCATCGTGAGTCTCGCTCTTCACGCCCTCAGAGCCCTGCAGCGGTTCGGCTCGACTGGCCTCTGGAGGCACCAGGCTATAGAGTTTCAGGTCACCTTTGCTCTCCTCTTTGATGCGGAGGGTTGAAGGGGCCGAGCAGCCGTTGGCAGGGGCGGAGCCTGGGTCAAGGGAGTCCTGGCAGTGGGCGGAGTTGAAGTGGTCCAGCAGCGCTGTGGTGTCCGTGGCAGTAAAGCTACAATGCCGGCAGCGACAGCAGCCATGAACTCTCCTGCAAAAACGATAAGAGAAAGAAGACCGTCTCGGGGATCATTTCATTACCATAATTTTTGCATTCTTCATGGACCAATTCAGAGCGCACAAGACATAAGCACACAACACATTTTTACTTAATATCATAGTATTTGTCTTCTAAAGAGCCATCTAAGACAGTGTTTCCCAAACTTTTTTGTCTTATGTACCCCCACAGCCCCATCAGTACAACTCAAGCACCCCTTTATCACCACAAAACAGAAATGTGCTCCTTTTAACGCATGTCTGTTGCAGGAACCTGCATCTCCCTGGTGTTTTTGCAGGCTATATGTGCACAAATATTCCGTGTCAAACACACAAATAAACACTATAAACTAATTGTGCTTCTTTTCCCCAACTAAAAAACAATCAGATTTAGCTATTTTAATCTATTGGCACCAAGTAATATTTTATGGTTTTATAGTTTTAACAAAGCAAAATCAAAGTACACCCTGGGGTACTCTTAACACTGGTTGGGAGTCATCGATCTAAAAGACAAAAAACTAATCCACATCTTAAGCATTTGTACTTTTCCTTGTGTGGCGCCTCAGTCTGGATCTCTGTAATATCGTATAATTGCAGTTTATCTTAATCTGCATAATGGCCCTTTGTTCTTTTCCAAATAAAGAACAAACACAAAACCATGTTAAATGAACATTCTCCTAACGTTTAGCTAAATGAATGTGATTTTGTCTCCAGAAACACTAATGATTTCCCATAAGCTTGTACTTCCTGTTTGAATTGGATACAAAAGTGACGAACTGTACGCATAAGTGTGACCCCGCCCAAAAAATGGTTTATTTTTCATGCATCAGTAGGTTTGCTTGGACAACAGCCATTCACTGACGGCTTTGGCTTTATAACATCAGCTGTGGTGCATTTCCATTACATGAGAGAACAAAAGCAAAAAGGTCATGTGTGCTTGCTGTTCAAGGGCATCTTCAGTTATTAATATACATACAGATCATCTGTAAATAAACTTTGCAGTACAGTAACATACACGGACACACTATTATAGCGATCTGAATGTGTACTGTTTATTTGTGAATACTGTAGTATGTTTAATAATCAGATTAAAAGCATAACAGCTAGATAGACAGATAGACAGATATTGACAGATATATCTAGCATAACAGATACGGAGTTAACTCCTAAATGCTAAAAAATGCCCCTTTGATTTTCCTTTTTTTTTAAGTGGTTGCAGGAAATTTACAAAAACACAGGCAGACACGTAATAAGGCTGTTTGAAACATCCATCTCTAGGTAAGTGACTTAAAAACACTAATTTAACACAAAAAAGCACCACTAACAACAACTCTTTATGGTCATCAAAAGTCCATAATCCTTGCCTGGGTGGGCCTGAATAATTAATGTTCTGTTTTTCCCAGTTCATTTTGCAAAGCATCAAAACAGCATCATCGATTTGGGTGGAAAAAAAGACAAAACAAATACTAAGATTAGGCCTAACAAAAAGAGAACTTCGTGTAAAATTTAGCAGTTTCTTTAAGATTTTGAAAAGGAACGATCAGTTCAGCAAAACAAAAAAAACAGTAGATAAATAAAGGCTTAGGTCTTTTCTCCAGTAAAACGTCCCTCACAATCACGGCGTTTGAAACCAAGATGGATAAAAAGTGTGAGGAGGAAAAAGAGAGCAAAACAGCCAGATGCCATCTCTGCCCCTGTCGGCACCAAACGAGGGACAAAGAAGGAAAGTGCTTTTCATCATTGGTGCTGCATGACTTTCCCAGCATGCAGTGCTGTAATTTGTTCCGCTTAAGTACACGGAGACAGACGCAGATCAAACACTGCTGCATTCCAGCAACTGGTGTGCTGTGACAAGGTGTACAATCCACCGCATTCACCTCTGATTACCAACAACACGATCTCCAAACGAGCCAAGCAAAGCGCTCTGTATAAATATTACTACCGTAAAAGTCTATATCAGACTAATTTAAAGAATAAAGTTTATACCTGTGTGGAAATAAACGGTCTGAAAACCATATAAACTTCGGTGAAGTTGTTTTATGAACACTAACTGTTACCGTAAGCGACAAGCGCACAGATACATTCAATTACCATTAATCTGTAACAGACAAAACTAGCTACTTCAATGTCCCTCAAACTCAAGGACAACTGTTTTCCAACAAAGCATGGGCTGCTTCCAACACAAATCATCTTCTTTGGTCACTGACACGGAGTATAAATATGTTTGTTGAGCCCCGTAACCCAGAACTGATTGTTTTCTGGCATGAGCTCCTGCAATTCAACAGTGAAGTTTTTAATAGAGTAGAGCTGACGTGAAACTGGAGGACAATGAGTGTCATTTTAATCAACTTTATCCTTCATTGAAATCCATCACTGATAGTCCAATTATATGATTAACTTTCCTAAAGCATCTAAATAACAAAAAGCAGCAGTAAAATGTTTAAAAATAAAAATAAATACACATTAGCTATAGCAGGGATGATCTGTGTGTCTATTACCAAATTACCGATCTTTATGTTTTTGTTCATTATTATTATTATATTATTTTTCTTAAGAAGCTTTCTCGTAAGTTGCTGTACTCGGCATTTGTATGTTTTTTTTTTAGAAAAAAGTGCCTGCTTAATGGAAAAATGTAAATTGATATTGAAAGCAGATCATTTAAGAGCTTATTTGTACTAATGCAGTACACTTACTGTAGTCTTTTTAATGCCAGGAAATGGAAATCTTTTCTACTGCTCACATAATGTTTTGGTATAAAACAGTAAGACGTATCCTGTCTACCATGATATCATTTATATTAACTTACATTTTTTATTATTGTAGTTTATACGTAGTTTATATATTAAAACTATACTGATCTAAATCAGTCACTGTTACATCAGAAATAACTTGTTAACATTAGTCATAAAAATCGCACATGAAGTAAAGGTTAAAGATAATTATGCTTTTTTCTCAAATAAGCTGTAATTAAAATGACTTTTTCTAATGTTTTTTTTAATATTTGATTTAAAGTCTGTGTGGGTTAAATCTAAAAAAATCTATTAAAAAGTCTATAAGGAAAACACAGTAAATATTTTAGTAAAAAAAAAAAATATCAACACCTAGCACATACCCACAGTTAAAGAAACACCTGTTTCCTGCAAATGTACACACCTTATCCTGTGCCCTTATGTCAAATGAAAGAAACTACCAAAAGTAAACTTCCATCTTCCATCTTTTAAACCTGTTTATTTCAATCTCTCCCTTTCTCCTATGATCTCAGGAAACTTAAGCTATACATGAGTGTCTGACTGGAGCTCAGCAGTAAACACTGGGTCAACAGTGTTTTGCAGCCCTGTGAAAATCATGTTACTACTGAAAAATATGTGAGCGTGTGTCTGTGTTTCTGTGAGCGACCGAAATGTAATGCTACCTGCCCTCCTGCGCTATAATTTCCTCAATGCTTTTAATTTAATTGCAATCACAGAGTCTTGACTACATTTCTTTACTTTTTTCCTACTTCATTTTGCAAAGCATCAAAACAGCATCATCGATTTGGGTGGAAATACTTGATATCGATGCAAATAACGGTACTGATTGGCGGTAATTTGCGCTAGTGCAAATGAAAAGCCCTTGAGCTATACGCCAACACACACGCTCAATACCTCTATTTTACAGGACGCACAGATAAAACCTCCTGAATCCTATTGGCGTTACCGGCCCTATCCCCATGACATCACACAGGAAATGGAAAATTGGGTACAGGGCAGCCCGTCGCTTGCCTGACTGCCTTTCTCAGGGGACTGAGGAGCGACAGTAGAAAAAGATCACAGAAGAAAATCACAGTGGGAGAGTGAAAGTGAGTCCGTCAGCTGTTTCGATCTCTAAAATGGGAGATGAGAGTGAGGAAACCAGGAGCCCCGTTAGCAGAATCAGCTGGAGATGGCAGGGCTCCTGCGGAGAGGCCTGAACAGGAAGTTGTCTTATGATGACATCGTGACTACACTCCTACTCCTCATGTCTCTCAAAAACAAAACAAACAGGTCTCTCAAAACAAAACAGTTACAAAACACACAAACCCTGGCTTCTAAAATTTGGCTTAAATAATCTTTAAAAAACCTTAAAAAATCCAACTCTCAAACTGGATCACGCACATTCCTATCCGTCACACACTTCATCTGAGCTTTTTCTAGCGGGCAGTCGTGTAAAGTGTGTAATTTCTGCGCCGCTAACGGCACCAAACGGTATAGCGTTTTTTGTTTGAGCATTCTGACGGGGCCAGACAAAACAACATTACGGCTCAATCAACGATGTTTAGGGCAGGGCTACCTGGTTTATCGAAACAATGCAGGACGAAGGGGAGTGTTTGAAACTTGTTTAAAAACAGTTATTATTCTGGCAATTCTGTTTGGTTGCAAGAAATTACACCGTTTAGCTTTAAAAACAAACAAGGGACTGAATCAACGTGAGACAAAGTGTGAACAAAGCTTCGCAAATATCCACCACGGTATATATTTTCACTACTTCGGCTCCGGCACGTAAAAAGGTCTTCTCCTCCCGAGCGAAGGGCAGCGTGAAATATTGAATGCGCTGTGGATCGGGTGGGCATGAGGTGTGGGAGGCTACGGCATCAATATCAAGTTCACGTTCGCAGTGGGTGGGTTGCTGCTTGGAGACTAGAGGGCAGGATTCTACCCATAAATCTAAACTATAGTGAGGTATTCAGGGGAGACACATACACATACTGGAAATATTATGTATCAGCGATTCAACAGACCACACAACCGTTCGCACGCATACACGGAGGTCACGGAGCGCCTCCACGCCACCACACGATGAAACTGGATACCATGACACAGATGTTCATACAATAACATGGAAGAGACGAGCCAGAAAACATGCATGCAGTAGCCTACATACTAAAGTCAAATCTAATCCGAGCATATGAAATATTCTCATGCTGCTCATAAACCTGGAGAGCAAAACATATAAGGTGGGGAGAAAAGTACTTAAACAAAATATGACATTCTATCGCGCGCTCTCTCTCTCTCTCTCTCTCTCTCTCTACACACACATATACACTCTCTCTCTTTCTCTCTCTGAGCTGAGAAGCAGGAGCTCTCCGGGGAGGACATACAGGTCTGATTTCGCCTCTCTCCTTGCCGGGTTCCAGGCTGTGGGCTCTGAATACAAACGGCGCCTTATTCAGTAGGGCCGCACGCACGGGCTGGAAACAGTCAGCCCGGCTCTGCTCCACGTCCACCTGAAACAACCAGCCCCGGGCAGCTGGATCGTGATGGACGTCACTCAGGACTTAAGCGCACAAAAACCTTCACACACGGCTCCTTTTGGGACAGGTGCGTGTGTGATGCCGAGAAATCCAGCCGTTTCCTGACACCAGCGCCAACTTGAGAAAGTTTGCCAGGATCTTTGACAAATTAGACTGGGTCATTGATCGCCAGGGTGCATGTGAACCCGCACAACGACGGAAAGACGTTTAAAACTGAAGACTGATGCATAGCTATTTCTTGATCAACCTGTCCTATGTCGTATACATAATATGAATCATGAAAACGCTCGGCAATATATCTAGCGTTTGGAATGGAGTGCTGAATCTTATTCAGTAAAAAAATTTAAACTAAATGATTTTTCTGAAGGTTTCTGGAATGTCTGCATTCCTCCACCGAAGCGAATAGAACAAATAGTGAAACAGGCCATACGCATACAAGAGCAACTTCAAACTTTGCTGTTGTCATGGCGATTAGCGGTTGTCTTAATTTTTGTCATCTGTGCATGAGAATCAACAATCGACTTTGAAGCGTGTGATTCATTGTTTCCTGCAATTAAACAGTCTGTGTAAATGCACCTTTTCGTGGTTTATGTGATACGTCTGAGTGGCCTTCACAGTTAAAAATAAACACTTTTCACACATGGCATGCCTCACAGACCAGCTAAAAACAAAGATATAAGTTTAGGAGAGATAAACGTGGCATAGTTTCTAAATGCCAAAAACAAGAAATTTTTTTTAAATACAATTTAATTCTGATTTATTGTGACTATTCCGTTGTGTAAAATTTGAAATGATCTCATCATTTGATTGCTGAGAGTGGTGAACGCAATAGCATTTGTTTAGCAGTAATCAGTGGCCATTCTTTCTTCCTCAAAATTAGCAAAAGAATTATTAAATGGAATCAAAGAACGAGAATAGTTAATCAGAAGAGATAGTCCACCCAAAAATGACAATTCCGTTATCATTTACTCACCCTCATGCTAGTTCATGAGGGTAAATGTATAATAATAAAATATATATTGTAGAATATCTGAGCTTCATTGTACGAGAGTAAATGAGAGAATTTTAGTTTTTGGGTGAACTATTCATTTCCCGAATCCTTATTTTTAAAATAAAAACTGAAAATATGAAAATAACTGAATGCTTTAATTGCCAAAGCATGTCAGTAAACTGCTTAGCAAAGTACTACAGTAATTAATTTTTATTTGCAACACAAAAATACACCTACTGCGCATCCTAATGTATAAAATAACATGTTGGTCTTTTTTGTCCAAACTGCATGCATGCAAGTTTTGCCGTTGTTGTTTTCCATGTAAACATTAGTATTAAAATTGCAGAGGAAAGTTCTTGCACATAATATAGCCCAATATGTTCTAATGTCAAACATATGTTCCATTGAGGTGGTTTGGTGTATTTACACAACACGTATATTAGATTTAGCAAAGTGCCTTTCTGTTCTTTTTCTACTGTGCCAAACTCGAGCGGACATATGGATTTCAGCGGTGCAGTAAACTCATTTCTATCAATAAATTCAAAACAGCACATGTAGACATGCCTGTAAACTTTGGCAGAAAATGAAGGGTAATTGAGATCTTATGTGAAGGTAGAGCACAGCCATACTCATCTGCATTGGCAGTATATACCACACAGCTGCTAAGAGTATATGTGTAGTTATTTCTCACATGTACGCAACAAATACTGCAACAAACACGCACACGCGAGGACATATGTGCGCGGACGCACACAAACAAACACTAGCGTACACTTGCGCACCTGGCTGCAAGGCAAGCTAAATCAAAACCAAAGAGAGGCTGCTGTAGGAAAGATACTCCCTGACATTTAGCATTTTCAGTTTATTCAGCTGTGCTGCTTGACTTCAAGTAAGGTGCAAAAAAGAAAAACCTGTAACCTATCAGTATGAAAGCAAAACTGCCAACACAGAAACCGTTTTCTGCATCTGGGAAATACAAGCTTGCTGGTTATAACAACAGCTGCATTCACTGTCCATCAAACTGTGTTTTGCTACTGTAAATAGTACATAGAATTTAACTATTAAAATATAGAGTAAAAAAGTATAGAATTATTAGACATTAGAAATATTAATTAACTAACTGAACTCCACTCACTCTGAAAATGATGGGTGGTTTTATGGGTGGTTGGGAAAAACGTGGACAGAACAAACCGGTGGGTTATAAGTTAACCTGGGATGTTTCAACTAATGGTTGGGTAACAATAACCCAGCATAGGGTAATTTATAACACTGATGTTTCTTTGCATTTTACATTTACATTCAAATACACTGAGATTTTTTTACATTTTATATAATATTACCTGTAGTGACGAAAGATCTCCTCCTCTACTTCTGTAAAGAAATGGCACTTAGTGCAGGCATATTCTCCAGGGTTGTCCCGCCCTGGCCCCGGCCCTCCATCCCCCGAGCCCTCCTCCTCTGGTTTGACTTCCAGTAAGGTGTGAGGGACGTGGGCGCTGTCATAGTGCAACAGAAGCAAGTCAATATCAGTCGAGGTGAACGGGCACTGGTCACACAGGTGGGTGACGGACGGTCTAGGGGCGGGCGGGGATGGAGCGGTGGTCCCTCCGGCTGTTAGCTGCAGCAGAAGCAGAGCGCAGTGCGAGCATGAGCTCTTACGGCAAGCGAAGGGGTACGAGATCTCCCCCAGGTGCTTCTCGGGTGTGCAGAGCCCGCGCGGGCAGAAGGGGCAATGCTTGATGGTGCACTTGTGAATACTGTGAGCCCGCTGGTAGTGATGCAATAGCGGAGCCACAACGATAACCTCCGGGCCGTGAGTCATAGAGTAACGGAAGTCGCAGAACTGGCAGTTGTAACTAGTTACTACCGTTTCTGGGTCACCTGCTGCCCCGGTCTTCCCAGTCTGGTGCTCCTTCTTCCGTAAGTGGGAGTCTCCGTCACGGGCCTTCCTGTCCCTGTCTCCCGGACTTCCCTCCCTGACGGCCGCCTGGCCGTGTTTCTTCTCATAGTGCTCCAGAAGTCTAGAGGCGCTGACGGCTTCGCAACTAAAACTGCAGTACTTGCACCAATACACTTGCACTTGCGCCGGGCCGTCACCTCCAGTACGACTAGGGGAGTCCGAAGCTCTGATTGGCACAGAGTACCCAGCCACAGAGTCATCCTCCGCCCTCACTGCCACTCGATCGGCCCACTTCCCTTGCTCGTCTGTCCCTATGCGTGGCATGCAGTTCCCCTTCCTCTCTGAGCTCTTCTCCTCGAGGCCAGGGTTGGATGGAGGTGGACTCTTCATCTTGTTGGGGTGGGTGGCCAGGAAATGCTGCTCCAGGTCCACCGAGGAGCTTCCCATGTAGGTGAAGTTACAGAACTTACAGCGGAAGTACTTGGTGTTGCCCTGACAATCCTGTGTCTTCCTTCCAATTCCAATGAAGGTGCCTGCTAACGTCACCTGTGAATGGAGGACAGGAAGTTGAGAGTGGAGGAGGGGGGAATGGATGATGAGACGAAATGAGATCAAAAAGAGAAAAGTGAACAATCATTCATAAATTACAGAGAAATATACGTCTGATATTGAACAATAACAACAGAATTTCAATAAGCCTCAAAGATGAGGCAGCAGTTATCACCACACAAAGGCAAATCACATTCTCTGCTTTTATTACATTTCAGTGCTGAGAATCAAAGAGCCACCAGTGAGCAGACAGGAAACATGTGAAACCTGTTGAAAAGTCGAAAGTCTAAGACAAAATAAATCTTCACATATTAATTCTATCCAGGCAGTGAAAACAGAACACAATGGCTTTGGTTCTGATGCTTAATAAAAATATAAAAACAATTAGCAAGAATCGTAACGTGACAAAACAAATGATCAACAGGGCATAAAAATAAAAATAAATTATTTTTTAATAACTTAAAATGTAATCAATGTAAAACTATTTAAATAAATCGGCTGCAGACGTGGTCTAAAATGATCGCTTGCCCAAATACGAGTAAAAATTATTTTTATAAGGATAAAACAAGACAGAATTACAAGTTAGTTATTTTAGGCTAATCATTTTATTAGCACGTGCAGCAGTCGATGAGAATTATTTATTTTTTCTCAATTCGCCAGCCATTGGCAGGAGTGGCATAAAGTTAATTTTCGACTCTGCATGCAGACATAAGATCTACGACTTAACAGCACGCGGTAGACAACTGGCCTATAGATGAAAGCTTGGCATATGGAATATTTAGCTGGCACTGACAGAGCCAGAAGAGCGAGCGAGTGGGAGGTCCTGAGCTGCATACGCACGGGGGGGGGGACTCAACGTCACTCTCCAGACAAAACAGTCCAGGAATGTCACACAGTGCAGACAGACCTGCTCCCCTGAGCACCCCCAGAGCTGTATGTTCAGGCAATGATTAAATAAACACCCGCTGCTTAGCGTAATATGTGCTTGACTGTAATTCTACACATACGTATTACAGATACAAAGTGGACTCATTTGAAGCCGCAGCTGGTAGCCCTGAATCATCTGGCTGAGATACTGCGTTTAAGCTGAGTGCACTTATCCCACAGAGGATGAAAGATGGCTCTTAATACAGATTTCAATGCTTATAATACGGTAAAACGTTCTACTTGCTATAAGCAACAATATTCTATCAAATCGTCTCCACAATATTAAAAGTTAGCAACAAAATTAAAGACTTAGATGTGCGAAACATTTAAAAAATGTATTAAATGTATAAATAAAAATACTGTATAAATAAACCTGGTAAAATTAAGTAAACTTTTTAAAAGAAAAACTTAAAACTGGCACACGGATTTTACAAAGCTAGACCGACAGACAGATTGATACATCTATACATAGAACAACATATGCCGAATGAAATACAGGCGAGCACTGTTTCATAAGAGAAGTAACTGATTAAAGCCATTACATTCAGCTGGTAAATTGGGCAGAAATCACCCCTGCTTTGGCTAAAGCTAAAAGCTTCCAAATGTGGCTCATTTAGAAAAAACTAAATACGCCACTCAAACTGTAAACATGACATTGTTAAGGTGAGGAGTGAAACCGTGCTGAAAGTTGGGCAGATAAATGACTATGACATCTGTTCATTACCCATCATTTAAAATAAATCGACTCCTGTGTTTTCACTGGCTCTCCTCGCCGGCTTCCCTACACTTTTTCCCCCTCCTTTTTCATTGGGAAAATGAGAAATCGCAGTCGTCAATATTACCGCATGGAAAATTCCACTAGGAACGAATTCTGAATAGACTCATTATTCAAACTTTTTTCCTAAGAATTTATATGGTATTACGACAATTTGCAGACATGCTGCTGTCGAATTGAAAAAGATTGCAGCCGGTGTTATTAAAAGGAAAAAAATCCGGTACATGCCGACTACTCAACACATGCCCTGTTCGTTTGATTGAGTACATGCACGTGCAAAGCAGGTAACTGTTCACAATGGTCTATTTAAACATGATACACCGAAGTGAGTCCTTCGATAAATCAGCCAAAAGTCATGTCACAGAACAAAGCCAGATACAGTGCGCTAGCATGATCCAGTCTCATTTCCTTCCACATTTTTTGTTTGTTTGTTATAAATCAGAAATCGCCTTGGTGACATTACAAATGATGCTTGCGTTTCAGTTTCAGCTGGGCAGTTTGAATGCTCATTCGTGTCGTGGTTTTTAAAACACATGCAAGAGAAACTAAACAAATACCAAGAGGTTTTGTGAAATTTCGGTATTAATTTGATGAATGTTTATTAGTAAGTGAGTTTGTGTGTGTTTGCATGTGACTTTGCATGCGTCACGTTCAGTAACCAGCGTCTTGTGGTTTTACTTCTGTGACATCAGTTTTAGTTTCACATCTGCATCTGCATGCATCATTTTTAGGCCTTAATGACCTACGGGCCAGACTGTTTGTCTAGTGTGGACCTGCGTCTGTTTCGTGATTACCTGTACGTCATAGGTTCCGTTGAGTACAGAAGACCTGGGTGACCCTGCGTCTGCCGCGGAGCCGCTCTGAGCTGATTGGCCAAGGAGCCGCGGCGAGTCTTTGGGCTGCGTTTGGGCTGTGAACTGCACCATGTTGTGCAGCGCGAGGATCTTGTTGTCCAGCTCTGCATCCTGCCGCGTCCGGTTGTGCAGGCCCAGGTGGTACTTGCGAAAGTGTTTGATCAGGTCCGTGGGGTCGTTGCCGTAGTAACCGTACCCGCAGATGTTGCACTTAAAGTCCTGCAGTTTGGGTGAGGTGGGTGGAGGTGCTCCCGTCTCAGCTCCCAAAGGGCTAGTGGCCTCTTCCGCTCCTCCTATGGGCCTCTGGGGATGAAGCGTAACGGGAGGCACTTTGGAGCCCTCTATGCCCGTTCCTTGAGGGCTGACGGAGCCCAGCAATGCTGGTGGACTGTGATCTAGCTCTTTCTCCTCTCCATTACTGGTACAGCCCTGCACGATAACGCAGCCCAACCGGGCAGAGGGCCTTAGACCGTTCAGGTCATCCTCACCATCTGCAGCCATGATCTGCACTGGGTTCCCTCCCTCATCTGGATCAGAGCGCATCGGGGAGGCAACGGAGTTTAGCAGCCCAGTTTCACTGCCCTCTCGGCTGGGGTAGGACGGTGCGTTGACTGCCTGTTTGTGGCTGGAGAAGTCAGATTTATCTGATCTGACGGGGGACGATGGTTTCTCCTGCTCTTCACTCAAAGGCCGGTCGGTCTCAGAGGCCTGACTCCCGGCGTTCACGCTTTCAGGGCCCGTGGCCTCCGCCGCCACGCTTTCTCCTTCCTCTTCCTCACCACCGAAGCTTCTCAAAGGGGGATTCTTTTTCCGCACCATATCTAGAACCCAACAGAGAAGAAGGCCGATGTTAGCAACGCATCATTACTCAAACAAACACTCAGTGCTGCCTGCTCACATGTTAAAAACATTTCTGGAGCCCGTGGCGCCCCTTTGGCTCTTAACAGCAACTTTATAAAAGCCTCTCAATTGTTCTTTGATTTTCAGAAATCATTTTCAGAAGAAAAAAGGCCTTAAAAACAGGTCTAATCTTCCAGCTTGATCCACAAACAGCAACGAGGTTCTAATATCAGCGACTATGTCGGCGCCGGCCTTTGTTGATGATATTTTAATGAATCCAATCTGTGCGCTTGTGTCACTGATGTGGCTTATGGATACACATTTTAATCAGTTAACAAAATCAAAGATGATAGGGAGAGAGAGAAAAAATGTGGAATTTATAAAGTGATTCATGGCAAAAGATTCCCATCAGTGCTCAATGAGGTCATGAGTGTTTGTTCACAGAGAAACTACAATCGCACTTATAATTCCCCATTAACTAGGCTTTCCTCAAGCAGAAACTTCAGTAAGTAAACCTAAACAACATATTTAGCACAGCACACAACAAAACATGCACATAGTGCATTTAGTAACCAAGCGTGTCTGTGTGTTTACTTATAGCTATATTTGGGGGACAAAATTGTCCCCAGAAGTTAGCAAAATCGAACAAAATGTCTTTTTAGTGGCTGTCAGGAGAAATGTTCAAAGGTAAATGTGATTTTGAAACAAAGCAGGCTTAAATAATGTTTTCTTTAATTCTAGAAACGCAAAAAAAAAAATTATTTTAAATGTAGGATTAGGGTGTGGGCTTGGCTTTGTCTACAGTAATTATAATTAATTTCATATAAAAAGCAATAAAAGTCTATGAAATGTCTTCATTTAGATAGCATTTAGCTAGGTAAAAGCGTGTGTGCTGCCCAGTTTTTGATTGTGGGCAGTTCTGGTTTCTCACAATGTAGCCTAACAAAACAGGGGCCTGTCTTATTTCGACAGACCATTGAGAGCAATTTCCTCACTTAGTCTGTGAAGCAAATGGATATTAAATAAAGCAATTCATGCTTTGCAGAGCAGCCACACCTTAGCCAGAGCAAAGTTAATAAAAGCCTTCAGAAAATCAAATCAGAACCACCACCTCACAAATCGAACCAACGCCCTATCAAGTCACTGACAGACACTGCAGATCTGAGGCATCCCAACATCCAAACAAGGGTGGAACCCCTTTAAAACCGATACTGATGAGAAACGCTGGCATGGGTTACGTTCACATTCCCCCAAAAGTGACGCACAAAAATAAATATAATTTAAATATCAGATTGACTGACAGTAGCAACTAAAGACTGATGGCAATGTTTTTGAAAGCCTGCATTTTTAATCTGTCCTAAAACTGTTGTATCATATCACAGAAAGTAATCAAGCTTTCAGTTTTATAAACTGTACATAACGCAAACTCGATCAAAAATCTGTATAGCATATCTGGCAACAAAAACAATCGTTTTGAGAGTGATTCATTGAGCAAACTCTCTCAATAATAAACGTACCTTCTTACGTTTTACAGAGAAGGTTACACAGGAATATCTTTACTAATATAAGGAAAAATGAAGCGGAATTGCAAACTTTTTAATACCTGATATGGTGCACCATTACATTAAAACTTCAGGGGAAGCAGTAAGACATTACCGCTCCAATCCGCCTTTAAAATCCGAATAATCTGCTTTTATAGCTCCCAGGCATTTGCAGCATTCCTGTAGCAGTCAATTCAGATCACTAGTTCTCCTTCCACCCTCATCACTCCTCTGCTATATTAAAGGGCTCCACTTCTGATATTGTGCCTACTGTAGAACTTAGTTAATAAAGTGTAATATGCTTTTTGAAGAGGACAGGACAATCAATTTTCTTAATTAAAAATGTGGTGAGGGAGAGAGAAGCAGAGAAGATTGAGTCTGTCCCTTCTGGCTAAAGCAGTTTAATGACAGGAGTCAGAATTCAGTGGTGGGGTGTAGACGCTCAGCTTTGATACGTGCATACAAGCCTAAAAATCTGATTTTCAGGGCTTGTGCGAGTGTTAGTATATCGCCACGGGCTCTTGGAAAACAGTGAATATACGAAATCCTGCCAGATGATGTCATCAGCAACATGATTTAAAGCTACGATATAATGTTTTGACATTGTTTATCAGAGATGAAAATCTACCTGTCGACAGGCGTTTCATCGTTGTCGCTGTGACGTGGTGACGTGACAGAAAGGCTGTCTGTGATTAAGCGCACCAAAAAATAAAAGGTCTATACAACAAAACTGTCGGTGCTAAAACGCGACACCCCTGCAGAAAAACGAAAATGTGAACATGAGACGCACTTCAAGTTTAATTAGCGTACCATCTTTTAACTTTGTTTGTAAACAAACGGTACGTGTGAAATAATATTTTTTATTTTCTTCTAATCTGCAGAATTCTGCAAGGTGATTTAAAAATGGTGACGTGTTAAATGCAGGTGAGAGTATGACATTTTATGGGTAGCTGAAAAATAAATTAGCCATAATATTCAACAAACACAAGAGGCAAATGATGTGGGCAACTGAATGACAAGCGTTTGAACCCGGCGAGAAGTCTGCCGAGCGGATTCTGCGTGGGCCTGACAATATGTAAGAAATTAGGTATGGATAAACTTCCTGAGATGTTTTGATGCATACAAACACTTCTGTTCTATGAATACATTATGACATCACTGTGATCCATACTGAAATACAAATGAAAAGCAGAGCAGTGAACGAAGTCTCTGACAGCCAATCGCCATCGCTCTAAATGAACACAAATCCACAAACTTCACACAGTCAGCTCTTGGTGAAAGACAACACTGGCTGGCTTCCTTCTGGCCCAACTGTAAGGAATCAAAAGGCCTGGCTGCATACACACAGAGACTCGTTTGTGAAGGGGCATTGTGACTCCAAATATGTCATCTTCATTGTCAAACTCATTTAGGAGATCTTGTTTCAAACAAAACAAATAAAGGGGATTTCCTAAGCGGGCCTGGCCCAATCCGGTCAGTGCTGATGAAATTTTTAGTGGTGGATTTAACTTGCAGCTGGAAGAGCCGGGGCGGTAGGTCTACGTTGTCCAGACCATGTCCAGGTGGTTGAAGTTAACCTTCCAGCTCTATGGTGAAAATAAATCTTGAAGTTTACTTCTACATGTCCTTGTGTTTGCTGCATTTATTTAACATGTGCACTCTACAGAGCTGCTTTGATTAAGAGATTGTGAGGTGTTGCATAGTTAGAGATTACCATTTAATGTGTCTGCTCAAACACACCCACACGTACAAACACATGGTAATAAAACCCTTCCATTTTCATGATATTCCTGTATTGTTAACTAAGACGATTCAGCTTGTCTGGATCTATGGCAGAGGTAAGCAGGTGTGCCTCACGAAGAGCATGTTAATTTAAACCTCCCTATTTTCTAATCCCGAGTCTTAGTATGTAAAGGTTATAGGAATTCTCTCAAAAATGAAAGTTCTGTCATCGTTTGCTCACCCCCCACTCTCATATGCTGCTTTTTATTCACAAAAGGAGAGTTTTGAAGATCTTTCAGATTTTGTTTTGAACTACAGTTCATAGTAACAACTGTCAAGGTCCCGAAAGCACAAAGTAGTCTTATAAATGCACTATTAAAATAGCCTATACAACTTGTGCAGTATAGCCTACATTGTCTGAAGCCCTATGATGCTTTCTGTGAGGAACAGACCAAAATAAAGTCATATTAGTAAGTCGCATAAGAAAATTATTAGATCTATTAAATAGTATTTAACAGGCCTCCAGAGAAAGTACTTAACATTTCTCAAGAGTGTGTAGTTTATAAAATCCAGATCAGTGTGATTTGGGAACACATCATGGGGATTTGTCTATGATCCAGTTGTTCTGATTCACGAGTCAAAGTAAATGCTTTGTTCTGTTCACCAGTGAGTTTTGGAGCTCTGACTGACTCAGTGATCCAGTGACAGTGGTTTTCAGGGTAAAAGTTAACTACTAAATAATGACTTATATTTCAGTCTGTTTCTCACCCAAAGCTGCTGAATGACTTCTTAAGATTTGGAATATAGCCCACAAGTCACATGTGCAACTTAAGTTGTGTTTCTCATTGTGTTTTATTTTTTGACGAGTCTGTTAGACGCAGTCACCATAAACTGTCATTGCACATAAATAGCTGCGTAAAGACTCTGAAGACAAAACGCTGCAGCCATAACTCGTCTGCAACTTTTATAAAATAAAAATATATCTTCAATCCTGTATTTTCTAGAGAAAAAACAGCATGCATACGAGTACAGTAAATGACAAGCAGAGTTTAATTCTCCATCCCACAGACAATAAACACACTGTTTTATTTTACGACTAAATTGAAAGAACCAAAGACTATTCAACTAGTCAAGCCGTCCCGCCGCTGATTTATTTTGGTCTCAGACTTGCGCCCCATCTCAATCACTCATGGTGAGTTTAGGTGTAATCCTCTCAACCTCACAGATGCGAGTGGAGATTCAAACACACAGCTGGAAGACCCCATAGAGCGCTGAGGCCCTGGGTCACGGCGAGCTCTCCACCCAGAGAGTCTGTTTATTAAAAACTACATTACCCACACAGCCCCTCATAATTCAGTCCTGCGCTTTCAAACCACTGGGGGTGAATCTGAGCAAAGTCTTAAATATTAACTTATACACACACGCATTTGCTAAAATAAACACTACCTGCTGATCAGCCAGGTGGAATATTGTGTTCCTGAGTTTTAAAATGATAACATCCTTTATTTACTGCCATTGTAAACTGAAGCAACAGACAGGAAAGATATGAGAAAATATATACACTAATTACTTTGTCGTGCCTAGAAAACAGTGCGGAGAAACACGTTTATAAATGTGTATCTGGTAGGTTCATAGAAGCCGCGCTAAACTTTACAAAATAAACAAAACCTGCTATTTCAGCTCGCATGTACACGGGATTTGCCAGTATTCAGCTTTCTGGAGCTGCGAGCGAATCGAGAACGAGATCCAAGAAACGAAAAGCAAGCTAAAATGTCACTTTAAAAGAAAACAGGCCTAACTTTCCACCCTAACAATGGTATATTCAACAGCACACATGGCAATTAGCCACGACTCGGATCCGTCAAGCATACCATGTGTGTGCGGTCACGTCTAAGAGCATAAAAGTGTTCCCCAGCAATCCCACAATTCCACCTTGTGCCGTGCTCTTTCTTCTTCCTCTCATCCTTTATGATGTCACCACCACAGACTTTTGCGGTGAGAAAGGACTCGATGGACCCCGATTCGTCTTCCCGTGGAGTTTAATCTCGTTTGTAACGTTAGGAATAAATCACATCACAGTCTGTGGAGCAGGGCTTCGAGCATGTGGAGGGTCTATGGAAAACACATATGCGAGATGCTAGATACACAGAGAGCAATTAATTATCATTAAAGGGAAATGTCAAGAGGAGGAACTGGACTGAGTCAGTCCTCCTCCCCAGCCGAAATCTCCCATATCCACCCTCCTCCAATCTGAGTGATACGCACACTTTCATATATGTTTCATGTAACCGGGAGACACATTAATTTGACCCCTGTCCAAACTATGGCAAAGAAATAATTGCCTTTAAAACAGGATAACTACCATGCTGTGACACTGAGTCAATTGCATGTAGGTGCCCAATTTTTCTTCTGTAGTCACGGGATGTTTGTCCGTACCGCAAGATCGAATATAGATTTTCGTTCCTTCAAAGTAGGAGCAAAGAAATTCAAATTTACAATTACACTGATGAAGTGACACGCTGCGGCAACAGATAAAAGAAGAAATTCTATTAAGCTCCCGTTTTAATTCAATTCAATTAACTTTATTTGCAGTGCAGGCTTAAGAAGGTTCTGATCCTTCCATTTGCGAGACAGTAAAATCTCCCAAGCGATCTGGAACAGCCAATCAAGCGCAAAGACATTCCCATAGAAACAACGAGAAAGAAAAGCCTCTCGTTAAAGGAATGAGTGACTTTGAGGATGCAATAGGTAGTGAAAAAAATGACAGAATAAGAGAGGAAAAAAAGACAAAGACAGAAAGGAAGAAAGAAAGAAAGAAAGAGACAAAAAGTGAGTGAGAGAGAGACAGAGTAAAGGAAAAGCAAAAAGAAAAGCAAAATTTTCTAAGTAAGAAAGATAAGTTTTTTTGCTGGTATGGTCAAAACAGTAATTGACATTTTTACTTGTCTAATCATTTTCATATGCCATGTCATGGTCCTGCCATGTTTTTTTAGCAACTTATGCATTAGAAATAAAGACAAACACAAAAACAAGTTATGAACATGATCAACAAACAAAAGACGCTGTGACAACAAGCACTCCAGTG
>JAZGTJ010002215.1:0-44471 GCA_036877575.1 Botia almorhae | reverse complement strand
GGGCGCCATGTCAATCTTGCCCTCTTTTGGCTTTACGCAAGAGCAGGTCGCATGCGTCTGCGAGGTGCTGCAGCAGGGTGGGAACCTGGAGAGGCTCGGACGTTTCCTCTGGTCCCTGCCAGCCTGCGACCATCTCCACAAGAACGAATCCGTGCTTAAAGCGAAGGCCGTGGTGGCCTTCCACCGGGGAAACTTCCGGGATCTCTACAAGATCCTCGAGAGCCACCAGTTCTCCGCGCACAACCACCCTAAGCTTCAGCAGCTGTGGCTTAAGGCGCACTACGTGGAGGCGGAAAAGTTGCGAGGCCGCCCGCTCGGGGCTGTGGGCAAATACCGTGTGCGCAGGAAATTCCCTTTGCCCCGTACGATCTGGGACGGCGAGGAGACCAGTTACTGCTTTAAGGAGAAGTCTCGGGGCGTGCTGCGTGAATGGTACACGCATAATCCTTATCCGTCTCCACGAGAGAAGAGGGAGCTGGCGGAGGCAACGGGACTGACCACCACACAGGTCAGCAACTGGTTTAAAAACAGGAGGCAGCGAGACCGAGCAGCTGAGGCAAAAGAGAGGTAAACTCGAGATAATCATCTCTCTTCCAAACACAAATACTGATAACAGTTTTTGAAGTGCAAGAATTCGTTTTCCAAACTAGCATCCAGGCTATCGTCTTTATAAATATAGACTTCGATAGTTATTAAAACCAAAACAAAGATTCCCAAGATTTTAAGAGTTTTTTCAGTATATCAAAAACAAAGTTTCCCCTCACATTTTGGCCAAATGCACGAATCTAACAAACACTATTCTTTAGGAGTTAGCATTATTTTAGAAGTATAATTTATATAGAATGATATAATTTGTGCACGTTATTTTTCACAACATTATGCTTTTGTTGGAATTTAAATGTTCTATTTGTTTTGCACCAACAGAGCGATTTAGGCCTAGATTACTGTCATTTGGTATTTACATCTATTGTAAATTAAGATTCATGTAGTTTTGTTTTGTGTTGTTCAAAATAAGAGATTTTACATTCTTAGCTCAGCCCGAAGATTTCGAAAATTCTGCGTTAACAAATTTATTCTAGTCCTATAGCCATAAAGGCAAAATGTATACTCGTGTATATACAATCAAACAGAGTGAGACAGTGAGATTAAAAATCCAAACAAACAGTATCAATATTTCTAACAATATCATGCCACGCACTTCCTCAAATAAACAGAACTGCAAGAATAAAACAAAGTTCGCTGATTATTTTTCCCTCTTTTTAAAAAGGCGAGGCAAATGTGTACAAAGTATCCTTTTCTTTCAGTTTTTCTGTCCGCCGACTCAATTATTTTCATTTAATCATAATATAAAAATTTTTTCCACTTTGTCACGCTGTGTATTCTAATTTATAGATATAATGTCAACCATGTAACATTCAACAATATTCCATGTTTGAACAGAGAGAACAGTGAAAACAACGGCATCAGTGGTGGCAATAAGCAGAACCAGCGGTCCCCTCTCGACGGAGTAAAGTCGCTCATGTCCAGCTCAGAGGATGAGTTCTCCCCGCCGCAGAGCCCCGAGCACAACCCGGTGCTTCTACTGCAGGGGAACATGAACAACCCCGGGGCTCATGCGTACCCAATGCCCGGCCTCGGAGCACAGCATCCGATACACAGTATGCAAGGACATCCCCACCAGATCCAGGACTCGCTGTTGGGATCGCTAACATCCAGCCTTGTGGATTTAGGATCTTAGGACGTCTTATTCACATTTTGAACGACAAAACTGGACCAAGCTAGAAATACGCCTTATTTGAATAACCCATATTTACAGTATTACTGCATAGACTGTTCGACGCAGAGGACGTTTGCCGAATCGTATTATTCTGTTGCAAAACGCTTAAAGGAATTTAAAAGAGCTTGTGTTTTCAAAATGGGAATGTTACTGGACAAGTGCGTGAAATTGTAAAACCAGCAAGGCTATAGCATTTCAGAACATTCACAATATTGCTTAATGCATAAACCTAATAATTTATAACATTACTCAAAGATTAATTTATAAAAAAATGTTGGGCAGCACGAAGATTGCATTCAATTATCTTCAACTATGAATGTTAACTATTGAGCGTGGAAAATGGTAAATAATTTTTTAGATGCAGCCACTATCGTACTAAAAACTGCATATGGCAACTTCAGCGTCTTAATCATACATATTAATGAATATATATGAATTTGAAATAATGGTTTTAAACATTTGTCTTTGCATACACGCGTGTCAATTCTTTTCGTAATATGACAACAAATAAAAAGCTCGAAACATTAATGATAAAAATGTCAATCCACGTGACGAGTCCGAGCCAGAGAAGGGCACGAGCGTGTGAAAAATGAGAACGTTTGAAACGTCAACAAGAAAAATTGACCCGTATGCAGAGGGCCAGAGAGACGCCCAAGAGGCGCCAGGCTGCAAGTAAGGCCAAATTAAAAATGTTGACCGTTCTTTAGTCAACAACTGTCACACACAGATTTAAGTCGTGCAATTTTTAAGTAAGATATATTTATTAGCTTGCTTACACAAATGGTTCGTTTTTTTCTGTTCCGTGACTTCTGGGCCACCAAAAACAAACACTATCCGCAAGTGTAGGGCCCTCCACCAAACCACCACAAAATAATGTTTTCACTTGTGTCAGCCTAACGCAATTTAAAGCAACTGTGAATTCGTTTAAATAAAATGTTATGTTTTTAATCACGACTACAAAAGAACCGACCAGACGCTGCCCAAACAAAATAAACGAAAAGCTGATGATCAAAGCCTTCATTGCTTTTATTTGAAAACGCATTTAGGCAATAGAGAGTTAAATGTGACAATGCACAAAAACAAAATAATTGTATCTAAAGTTTACCTAAAGTCAGGCCCCGTCACAGCTCTCTCTCTCTTTCTCTCTCTCTCTTACCACGATCGCCTCGTGTCACCGTAACTGGTTATGAACAGAGGGGGCAGAGGGTTTCCGGGCTCTAATTAAAACCATTCACCGGGTGTAGAAGCGCTTGATTGCAGGAATGAGGTGGACACCCTTTCACCATCCATCACAAGAGGAATTTACTTTCAGTGTTCAGTGAAGTCTCTCTGTCTATCTGCAATAACACGGGCAATTGAGACTTTATCAGACATCATTTGAGATAATGAATACAGATCAAGGGAACATTTAAACTTATAACTAAACGTAAGCTTAATATTTTCATTTTAAATTAAAGTTAACGGTACTTCTCCTATAACCCGAGAAACTGATATTTATAATAATAGGTAAATTATGATAAATTAAAATAGGACAACAACAGAATAGTTTATCTGTTAATTTTCTCTTACCTTTTAATTTTCTTTGAATTGGTGACGTGGTCAGTTCCCATGATTCCCAAATGTCTTAAACATGAGGTAAACCGGAAGCTTTAGTCAGATTTAAAACTATATTGATGTGTTACTAAAAGCGCAACTCCAGCCTGTTGTCACTCTGTAATCCTGGCACAACACTGAACCTTAATATACCGCAGAACCAGGTGTAAACGTCAATGTCTCACGTGACCGCTTGTGATCGGGTGTTACAAAACGCATCCTAATACCAGGTGTAAACGGGGCCGGTAAAGATTGTCTCAATAAAAACGATTGTCTCACAAAATTTTTACAAAACATAAACGCATCAGATTGACAACGCAATGCTTGTGTTAAAGAGTTTGTGAGCACAAAACAATCATAACCCGTAAACTCGGTTGAGATTTTTATGTAGCGCTATTACTGCCCCCTCAAGGCAGCAAATAAAAATGCCTGTGGATACTGTTGCTGGTAAATCTGTATGTGTCTGTGAGTCACATATTAGGGTCTGTTTATCAGGTAGCTTCATGTGCAGAGGTGGCCGCTCATCCAGAACGCGTGACGAAACTGACCTGTTCTTTTTTTGGAGAGGGGCAGCAAGCTTTTGAAAGCGCTCTCATGAGAGCCAGAAGAGGGGGATTCAGTTACCAATGATGCATGGACCTGACAACACTTCAAGTACTCAGACCCCCGATGAAGACTACCACGTGTTTGTGGTAAAGGAATACAGGTGATATATTGATTTTAAAATGCACATTTCTGAGGGCTGCTTAAACTAAAGAAATTAGTCAATTCGTTTAAAAAAACATGTCTGCAAGGAGGTGCCTTTAGTTTCACTTTATGTTTGAAACATACTAATAGATTAAAACAGCTATATATAGCTTTATACAGTCAGTAATATGCGCTGCAGAAAAATAACTCCACTAATGTCGATTCCTAACGGCATCTTTGTATTTCATTTTTAAAACTCTGACCCCTGCCTGTCAATAGGAGAGAATACAATGTTGGATGCTGTTTCAGGCATGGGAGCATTAAGTCAAAGTTTCACTCCCTGGAGAGCGAGCAGGATAAAATTCTAGACGGCTCCATTAAAGAAAATGTCAGGAAATGAAAACAGAAATAGGATCGCTTCCTGTTTTTCATAGGGAGCATTCTGCTGTAGGGCATAATTATTACAATGAGGTCAGTGTGATATAGCCTAAAATGTTGGACACAAAAAGACACGCCCTCTTATAAACAGGTTGCTCTGGCATTGCATGAGCAATTCTGAGTCACATCTAGATTCACATGATTCATGAAATTCTGGCAAAATCCAAATTCAGCAGGAGAACTGGACTTTAGTATTACTAAACAGTATTCCAGCAATCATCGCAAAAAGGTTTCGCCATGCTTTTTTATTTTTCTCTATTTTTTAAGTTCACTCACACCAATCTATACTCTCACTCTTGTGATTCTTTTTCCTTTTTTACCCGAATACTGAAGATTGTACAGAAGAACGGGGAATCTGCAGTGAAATAAGTTCAAAGTTCAAAGAATGTCATCAACTACACATACACATCCATTCATTATGTAAAAGTGCGTTAAAATATGCAACAACATTCTCCTAATAAATCCTCCTAATGCTCTCCAAATACACCTGTTTCTGTTTCACACACACACACACTTATAAACACTTGGTTGTGGGGTTTAAATGGCTTTAGATTTGTTGTACTAACTCGTTGACTGTGTTTATGATACTCTTTATCTCTTTAGTATTAGCAGAAGTCGGTAAGATCATCATAACATCACTGACAGCATTACAAATTCAGCTCTTCTGCCCTCTCGTGGTAACGTTTGGCATCACAAAAAGTCGAAGCTGATGATTTTTGATGGCCGTCATTATTAATCACAGCAGATGGCCGAGAAGTTAATCTATATATTTAAAATCGGAATATAAAAAGGATTAAGAGAATATTAGGACTGTTATTAAAAACATTGGAGAGCAAATTATTATTAATTGGAGAACAAATTATTATTATTGTTTATTTTTTTAAATACGATTTTACAGAATGTATAACAGGAAAAAGACACATTGATCCAAACATTTATGAGTTTGTTTATGTATGTAGATCTGTATATGTTATGTGTGTGGGTGACGTGTCGGTAGAGATTCTTGGCGCTGATGAACTAATTAGATGCTTATTGGATTTCAGAAAAAGCATTTATCTATTTTTTGGCAGGTCCAATTAAACTGATGCCCACATCTGTGGCATCATATCCAACAAGACCTCCGATTTCAGGGAAAATCTGATAAAAATAAATGTCCATCACGGTAGCTGGAATACCATTACAAACAGTGTCTGTGAAAACTTCCGGGCGAAACAGATTGATCAAATTATATCAAAAGACTCGTCTCCCCCTAGCGCCTGATGGAGGAATTGCATGACAAAACCCTCACACAACCTTTAATGATTCTCACACGACACCTTTAAATGAACCTCAAATCTGTAGTTCTACGATAGTCATAAGCGAGTCCGTAAATCTCATACGTACGCGAAAAGTCCGAGTGTGGCAACATGCTCAAAAGTTTAAACAAAACAAGTTATAAGAAATGTACAAACGTGCTGTTGCAGCTTAGTGCGTTAAAAAGTTTAGATCCATTGAAGAGTTAGCACCGCTGTGCCTCGAAGAATCATTCCCCCCTGTTGCTCCGGAGGGATTGTGCCTGAGTCGCTCAACAAGGAGTTATTGATGGCCATATTGCAAGTGTAAACTCATAAACAGCTCACAGACGTATGTAAGTGTCTCAAGATTATCGAGAAGCTGTCGAGCTCCGAGGAACTCGGGCTTTAAATCGAGCACAATTACTTGTCGACTATCGCTTTTCAATAACTTTCTATCCTGACAGTTCTCGCGCTCTCTTGATTGTTCCTGACGCGATACTTGCCTTCCGCAATTTTTCTGACGACAACCAAACAATATGTATTTATCTCTAACAACTGTCTGAGTCTCGGCAATTGCCCCTGCGTGAATTTATATTTACATAAGTTGTTTCGTGGAGACTATTTTAAAGGTGTATCGTGTATTTGATTAAACCCCGGGATTAATAAATTGATAGACAGACGAGGACAAAATGTATTGTCTGCAGGATCAAACCAGAAACAGACAGTATAGTCTTCAGTGTAGAATCAAAAACTTCTTCGCTTATTCCTGCCCAGACTCTTTGCCTGGCTCCGACAACAAATGTCTTTCTTTGGATTAATGTTAATGCTGTCAGATTGACATACGTATTAAGTCATGTTTTTGACTTGATTAAACCATCGACAATCCACCTAACAGGGAACGTTCTCAAAATATTGGCTAACATTCTCTAGAAGTTCTCTTAAAGTCGTCAAATAACATTCTTGCAGTAACGTTAGTAGAACGTTTTAAACGTTATATATCATATATTAAAAACGTCATTCTTAAATTGTTAGTGGAACATTTAAAAACGTTACAGAATTGAAAACAATATTATAGCCAAGCAACAACATTAATAAAACGTCTAAAAAACCTTCCTAGAACTTTACAGCTTTACAGTGTACATTTTTGCAATCATTAGGCCTCCAATTTCCATCTGAAAATCTCAAATTAATTATGACGAATTTGCGAATTTATGTGCTTATCCCGTGTAATGAAAACCGTCACGGGAATGTGAATGTGTTGCATTGTGGGTAATACGGGGTGTCTTGTCTTGTAGCTGTCCAAGGTGCTGAATGTTGCTGGCTAAATATACGCGAAATACAGTCGCGTCCAGCTTCTATAGTGTTCTACCAACAACGTATAGACCACGGTATAAGATTCAGCTATTCCATAAACAATCTTGTCTGTCTGTATACCTTGATCGTGTATAATCTGTTAAACGCCAATACGAGTCCTACGTGAAGAAATGCTTCGGCCTAAATCTTCCAAACTCACAAATTAAGCACTTGGATTAAAAAAACTATTTCATAAACATTGTATTGTTATTGTTATTGTTTTGTATTGCATTTTCTCCTCATGTTGCTGGCCTCGTTTGATGAATTCCCAAATGTGTAAATTGCTTAGTGCTCATTAAATGAACAATTTACCAATTATTAATTGCTCAGGAACAAATATTGGACAATGGAACAATTACATGCTTTTAGTTTCAAAATACCGAGTTATTTTAATCGTTATGTGGTATTCGTTTCGTAAGCGGGATGCGCGTGGTGGCTCTGCCTAGTAAGAAATGGCTGTAATATGGGGTTCGTGCCGCGCCGCATTTGTCCACCAGAGGTCGCAATCAAAAACAACATTTTCGAAAACACTGAATAAATAAAATTAAAAAATTGTAAAGGTGTCCGTCGTAGAGTCTGTTTTCAGTCTGCAAACTGAGATTAGCAGGTTTTAGCAGATAAAATGCATAACAACGAACTCAACTCTTTTCCAATAACTTCATACAGGCTAGCATTTAGCTGAGTTTTTAGCACCTAAAGATTGTGCCACATACATTATTAAAGGAAATAGGATAGAAAACAGGACGGCTGGGATTGTGGTTAAATTTCTGTTTTAGTATAACATAGTTAGCTATAGTTTTTTTTCTCCTTAACTCACCAGTCCTTTTTCAGTCTCATTAAGACTTTTTCAGACTCTCTTATACGTTTTAATATTTCTCTGTTAATTCCTCATTTTCTATGATCATTATTTTGGTAATTTTAGTTTAGATTTCCGAACCTCTGGCGGCTTAAGGAGAGTTTTCACGCTGAGGCTTTGGGGAGGGGAACGCGGGTGGTTCTTTGTTAGCTCGGCGCTCTCCAACTCGTCATTAGTGCTGATTACCGTTGACCAGTTTGACAACCTTATTGACTGCTAAAAAGACTTTTTCCTCGTCCCACCCTGCACTCCCCAGAACTCAAAAGAAACGGAAATTTTCCACCATTCTGTATCCAGTGTTTCAATAAAGCCGTGCTCCTTTCCCCTCCCTTGCTTTGCCTCCTATTTTTCTTCTTTTTTTTAGAAGGAACACTTAGTTTGGCCCCACCGTTGTTCAGGCTGAAAAAAGATTGAAAAATACAGCTTGTGCTTTTCATTGGGAATGTTAATGAATGGCGCGGGTTAAACCCAGGTGCGCACCGTGAACTCTTCAGGCAGTTGGGAAACAGAGGCGCAGTGTTTCTGCGCTTGCAGATTCACTCATTTACGACATAAACGCCTTGAGTAGTTTTGAGCTCTGATTCAGACAGCATGGCTGTGCTTTCAGAACATCTACAGGCATTTAATGTCCCCTAGACATGAATAAACATTTTGAATGATATATAAAAAGAATATAAAGATCTAAATGTTTGGTTTGTATTTTCTCGTACGAAATGAATATGCTCTATGGTTGTAAAAAATTACTGACAGAAAATGCAAATGCTTATCAGAACGATAATTTTTAAAAATTACATTATTATTCTAATTACTGTAATTATATAACGATTCGTAATATATCGAAATTCTGAATAATTCTGAATAAAAACCTACGTTCAAATAATCTGCGATACATGAAACGATATTATAGCCTAGAATCGATTTACTATGAAAAAATCATGAATTTATTAAAAATTATAATAAAATTACTTGAAATGTAATGTGTTTATAGAAATTCATACTGCCAAAACAACTTTGGGGAATTGCTTTACTGAAACTTGGCTGGGCCATTATACGCTAAATCTTTTTTATCCGCTCAGTGTGTAAGCATACGAGGAAACCTCCACAAAGCTAAAGGAAACGCCACAGCACGGCTTAGTTTGTGTTGACATCCGGCAAAGCGCCTCGGCCTTTCGCTGACCCGGTGCCGTCAGAGCGCATTACACCACAAGAAGCATTTTGGCCAATTACTGCGGGTGTCTGAGAGAGATTGAGTTCGCAGAGAGAGATTAAAAACACCCAATTTATTTGATCTCCTTCTGCTCCAAATTCGGTGTAAAGTATGTTCTGTTCACACTTTGAACTGCATGTGCTCATTTTCGTGTAAACTGTTAAATGTTAACGTAGCACAGTGTTAAATTAACTGGGACCAGTGAAATGAAATTACATCCCGGTGAATAATTTTAATATGTAAGAACGTATCCCTAACGTTTCCATTAAGTAACAAAAACGTTACGAATGTTATTTTGAATATTTTAGGAAAGTTCAAAATGTCCTTGTCTTAGATGTTGTATGTGTTATTGCTTGATTTTAAAAACGTAGTCTAAACATTTTGTTCTGTAACGCTTTTAAAACGTTTCACTAACAACTAAAGAACAATGTTCTTGATATATGATATATAACGGTAAAAAAGTTCTACTAACATTACTGCAAGAACGTTTTAGAGAACTTTGAGTGAACTTTAACAGAACGTTAGCCGAAGTTCTTAGAACGTTCTCGGTTAGCTCATTTGGACTAATAAACGATACTAGACTCCCAATTTATGTTTGGATATAACAGAAGGTACGGTAATAAAATACCATTATGATTCTGCAACAGGTTCTTAGCTCAGCAGTTATTTATTCTTTTTAATCAAGGTTATCCTTTTTCCTTTTTAACTTTCACGACGCGCAGAATTGACGCACAACAAAAAATCTATTTTAGAAATAATAATCACACAAATGAAAGGCCTAAGGGCCAACGACATTTTAAATATGTAAATAAACATCGTGCATATATTAAAAAGACAAGCGAACATTAAAACATTATTCAGTCTTTTCATTATGAAATACGCACACATACAATAGTAAGTTCTGCCCTCTGGTATTGAAAATTGTTTTCCCCCCAAATAAATCCTTTCGCCTGCCTTCGTGAGAAGCATTGCCCTTATTGTCACGTCAACCAATCCAAAATTAAAATTCGGGACGTTTTTTCCAATCCTTTACGTTTTAGTCACTGTACTCTCCGTGGACTCTTACAGGCACTAAAGTTTTGTTGTTGTTTTTAGATTGTCTCTTACAGTTCTTCTGTTTGCTCTTTTGAAGCCTGTCACGTTAGATGTCACATTCACTGTCGCTGGAGGTGATGGAGATGGCGGAGGGGGCGGCCTTGCTGGAGAGACTGACCTCTGGGCTCGAGGCGGGACCCAGTCGGTCTCCTGTGGTGTCATCGTCCCCCAGCGATCTGATCGAGCCACCAGACAGAACCTGCTGCTGTAGCCTAAAGGGATGAAGACAGACGGTTGTGAGGGAAATACATCAAAATTCATGGTTTTCAGGAGACACAAAACCATCAACCATTCACAAATCATGTGAAACTGAAAGGAATGCTCTCAGAAATGTACGTGCCATCTTCGTACGTATATTATTTAAAACATCTTAGAAATATCAACATTACCAAGACTGAACTACTGTAGTATTTAATTCAACTAATAATGAATAACTAAAAAGACGACATTTATTAAGCTTCCCCTTAAATCATTCTGGTAAACTACTAAAATATTGTGGCGATATTATGGACACAAATTATGGTTAAATTAGACAATAAACCCTTTAAAAAATTTAGTTGATGTGTCCGTCAAACACATCAAATTAAATAAAACATATTTTGAGTAGTCAAAGACAATGAGAAATATGAGACAAATATTAGCTTCGGGTCTATATTGTAGGTTCCCTGACCCAGAAAACGCACATTTCTCTAAATACTTAGGCTGGGATTTTTATTTAGCAGACTATTGTTATTGTCTTAATGGTTCTGGGATAAACCGCGCAGGTCATCAGCTGATATGTGCACAATAATTAGCACATTTTGCCAATAGGTGATCAAAATAAAAACACCGTGCCAGCACAGGAGACCGCAGTAATTTGGGCTGTTTATACCTGTTCTTGGCCGCTGCCGCCCGGTCTCTCTGTCTCCGATTTTTAAACCAATTGCCCACTTGTGTGGGTGTGAGTCCAGTTGCCTGCGCCAGCTCTCTCTTTTTGCTGGGGTTCGGGTAAGGGTCCTGCAGGTACCACTCTCTCAACAGATGCCGCGTTCTCTCTTTAAAGCAGTGGGTTTTCTGTTCGCCGTCCCATATCGTCCGAGGCAGTGGAAACTTCTTTCGGACACGGTACTTGTCCACGGGACCTAACGGGCGTCCGCGGAGCTTCTCGGCTTCCTGGTAATGCGCTTCGAGCCAGAGCGCCTGTAGCTTCGCGTGTGAGTCCTTGGTGAATTTGTGGTTCTCTAATATGTGGTAGAGTTCGCGGAAGTTGCCCGCGTGGAAGGCCACCACGGCACGCGCGCGCAGGACGGACTCGTTCTTGCCGAGGACATCGCAGGCGGACGGCGCCACCGGGAGAGACCAGAGGAAGCGCCCGAGCCTCTCCACGTCGCCGCTCTCCTCTAGCGTCTCGCAGACCCCCGCGACCTGCTGGGGGCTGAAATTCAAAATCGGCAGCTGGAACATGGAGACTTGTCTGTCCTGCCTGACTGTGATCTCTCTCCTCTTTGGTCCTGCCGCCTGGTGTTGCTCCCTGGCCGTCTCGATCTTCTTTGTGTTTAGTGTCTCCGTCAAATACAGACAAACAGAAGATGGCAAAAGTTAACAGCTGTTTCCACAAAGGAGCCGAGGAGCGATGCCATGCGGCAGGCTCAAGTAGCCTGAACGGCAAAATCTCTTCTTGGATTGCGTATGAGCACATAAACTGGAACCAAAGTGTTTTCTGCGGAAGAAAATAAAAGAACATTTAGCCCCCGCTGCCGATATTCTATTGGACTTGTCAGATTGGCTGTGTGGTTGCCATGGACACACGTCAATCACTGTCAGGTTTGCCAATCACGCTCGAAGCTGTACTAGATTTCAGCACCACCCAGCGCGCAACAGCGCCTTTCAGCGTGAACGTCAAAGCGTCGTTTTGACCTTTACATCTGTGCTCAGACACAGTGAATGCAGTGTTGTCATTTGGTGAAAATCGGGGAGCTACTCCCTCCGCGTCGTCGATAAAACGGTGGGAAGGCGTGCGCGTTAAAATACAACACACACTGACAGCACGCACTTGCTATGAAGTACTGTATATATATAGCTTATACAGAACACATGTAACCACTGTACACCAGGTAATCTGCAGACTGTAACCTCTACAAATGACTCAATCTATATGTGATTCCATCATAATAAATTACATTTTGAATAAAAACAGGTAACCATAACAAAGCATATTAAAGCAGCATATAAACGCATTTTATGTTTACTAAACCTTTTTGTAGTGTATCTAGTCAAGGTCACGCTCTTTAAAGGCATTTAACGAAAGTGAATTATATAGTTTATGGTTCATAACAAAATCTAATCCTATACAAAGTGGTATGTAAACAGTTTTTCAGTGATTTTCAAATTTAACATTTCCCAAAAAAAATCTAAATCACTGAATACCGGTTTTTATTTTATATATGTACAATTTTGATGAACTCATTTAAATGTACAGAGAACCGTATATCCCATTAAGAGATGCCTTGTTACAGAGGTAACACTCATTCTGACGAAAAGCCTGATATTTCTACACGGATACACATACATTCAACTGCAAGCTTATATTTATATGATTGCGCGTACGATAATGTTGTGATGGACAACAACATTAATTAGCTACAGAGTGTGCATGATAACACTACACAAGGTCGGACACGACTCCGTAAAAAAAAGACACAATAAAACAATTAAAGCGTTTATTTTTACCATATTACATTTTTTAAGAATGACTAGTAAAATAACTACAAACAAAGGGCCTTGGTGATAGGTTTGGGAATAGGTTTGGGTTTGGGTGAGAAGCAAGTTTTGAAATATTTAGAGCTTTGTAAATATTTCATACAGTTTAGACTCACTATAACCTCAACACAGGGGATATTTTTCCACTACATCATCCAGTAAAACAGACAGTATTTGATATCTGGTGACTTGTCAATAAATAATGGCTTTAAAAACATACATTGCAAAAAGATATGTGGAGGGGGTTATATAATAGGATTTAAATATCCTAACAGGCATAATATTTTGTCTAGCAACTCCTCATGGTTTTACAGAAACACAATCAAAATTTGTATGCGATATTTCCTCATGTGGCAACACTCTAAGATTTTTATTTGCATCTTACAACGTATAAGGCTACTCCTAAAACCACATTCTTAAAATAAATCGTTCACTACAACAAAGGTCTGTGCTTAAAACCAAAATGAGACATTTAGACTATCAAACCAAGCTGGTAATCTCGCAGATAAATGTGGAGAATTGCTCCGTGTCTCAGATTTGCTTGTGCTCTGTAACTTCTGTGACAAAATAACATCCTGCGTCACATATATGCCAAAGAGCAAGTCAGAGATGGAGCGTGCACAAACTGAATAATAAGGATTACACACATAATGTAATGCCTGACACCGCTAGCTCTGAATGACAGAGAGCGAGAGAGGAAAGATGAGGAGTGACACTCATACAAAGAGTTCTGTTTTCTGCTTGTTCTCCGTTACAACACGTAAACAAATCGGGCATCATAACTCACCCATTCTTTAAATCCTTGTTTTTAAATTCCACACATACAATGCCAACATGACTTCACTTGCCTTTCTAAAACATAAATGATGCATCCACATCCTGCATCCTAGATATTCCTGCTGGACCATCAACAGCTTATAATCAAATTATTCAGCGAACTACAACAGTGCATTATTTCAGTGGAGAGACCACATAAACTGGAGTGAATATCAAAGGCAGCAAACCATGTAGTTTCTGACATGTTTAAATATATTAGGACATTTTCAAACATTATTGTCAAACCAGTACACAGATACACAACACATAATGGGAGAAAGGCCATCTGGTACATTGCTCAGCTATACTGTGGCTTTGTCCCAGGTAACATTCTCAGAACATTGGCTAACTTTCTCTGAAAGTTCTCTTAAAGTTACCAAAAAATGTTTTTGCAGTAATATCAGTATTACATTATTTTAACATTGCATACTATATATCAAAAACTCAACAAATAAAATGTTACTGGAATGCTACAGAATAAAAAAATAAATAAAAAAAACATTCTTACAAGCATTAATGTGAAAACAACTTCTAAAAAACTGGAGATTTTGAACGTTCCTACAACATTCATATAACATTTGTAATGTTTTTGTTACTTAATAGAAATATTAGGGAAACGTTCTTACGATCTAACAACGTTAACTGGGGTTCTCCTCTCATCTGAAGCTGAATGCTGGGGGGTGTCTATAGGCCTGGGATTTACGTTCTAATTAAGATATCATGTCTGTCCAAGCTGGAGTGGTTTACTAATACTCCACTGGCCCAGATAATAGCAAATGAATGAGGGATTTGATTAAATAAACTCTTCACTTGCTTTCGTACGTGAACCGACCAGATGAGCTAAAGACTTCTGTGTGTGGGTGTGTCCGGAGATCAGTGTCCAGCCATGGCATTGTCCCGTTTGGATGTAATCTGGGATTTGTGGTAACAGAGAAGACCTCTTATCCTATGACCCTTCTGGCTTATCTTTCTCTGTTTATCTAACAGCAGATAAGCAACATCCATTCCCCAGCACTACAGAACCACTACAGAACCTCAATCTCATCTTGATTTCTTTGCCATTTAGTTTGTCATTATTCTATCTTACTGTATATTGGAACTTTGTCAACATTTAATAGAGTTTGAAATAGAATTTGTATACTGTAAAATAATTCCATGATATACAATTGCAATATAATGAACCAGTCGTGTAAATATATCACAAGAGTAAAGACCTGCTTAGCTTGTTGATTAGCATTTTGATTTGCATTACAGAAATGAAACAACAAACAAAACCCTTAGCTTTCAGACCTCAGAAGGCAATCTCTAGTCTATCCCAGACACAAATGAGCCATTTTGGTCTGCATTAACTGTTACCTAGCAACGAGACACCACCAGGACTGGAGAAGCTCCAATCATCCCTGTTCTGAAAACCACAAATCGTTCAAAACGTTTGCACGACTTTGGTGATGTATGTGTGCCTCCGGTGTACCTGACCATGCTTTTGGTGCGCAACATTATTATTCATCTATAAAACAAGAGATTGTATGAATCATAATAAACTATAGCTAATTATAGCCAATTATGCAATCATTGTGTAGAAATACCTTACAATCACACCTAATAAAAATGGTGCAATAAGCTACAATAACAAGAACAATGGTTAGGTACTAAATATTGGGGTTGCTTCTGAATTTCCTCTAGGTGATTAGAATGGTAGCTGATGATTTCCAGGACAGATCCATATGGGAATTGGCCTTCCAAGATTGCCCATAAATAAACACCACAACTAAACCGCTTTATAGCTTTTGTCTGTAACAACAGAATAAAGATCACGTCATTTTAATATCATCTCCGTATACACAAACACCCCTACAATAAACAACAGTTACTGTTTTTATATTATTCTGTATAAAACATCAAAAGGCACCTAGATGATCTGCAAAGTTTGTTCAGTACACACTGAATTCTGTTGACTTCTGTCTGTTCGTGGCAAGTAACAAAACTATAAAAGCACTTACACACCTCACGTAGCACAGCAAGTCCTACAAAAGCTTTTATTAACAGGATTAAAGCCTAAAGAACCTCAGAAGGGCTCTAAGAAGCATTATTCTGGTTTTTGTTAACTGCAGCCAGACAAGTTTATTCCTCATGTTCGTTCACACATTTTTTGGTTAAAATGAACAAAGGAACCGTACTGAATCTTAGCCTCAAAAGGTCCATTCGTAGACTGCTGTTCACCGACTGACAGATACATATTCCATTCAAAACTGGAACGCACCATCCCAGTCTCTCTACCTGTCCCATTTTTGTCCAGAATAAGTTGCAAAGTGCTCCAGACTTGATGGCATTGGTCAAAAACAATCAGTGACCAACATTTCAAATTGTGGTAAATCCTCTCACCTTTTGACACTCCAAGAACAATTTAAATATCTATAAGATAGACAAACGACAGAAGCACCTGGATAGGTAATTGTTTAATATTTTAAACACTACATTTGATTAAACAGGGCAGCATAATGGCTAGACATATGGATGTCTGCTGGAACTTTCTACTTTACAGAGAAATAATAATCTCTGCCTCCGCTTTGTACGTGCTGAAGGGCATCTGACAGAGGATAAAAGTTGACTGAAAGACTTTAGCTGCAGCTTACAGAAAGAGAGCAGGAGTGTGGCGTGGACTGATTGAGTGTGTGCTGATGACAAGGTCAGTAACGCTTCAGCTGGATGTTCGCGGCTGGTCGTTATCTCTGTATTCAGGGCGTATGTCAAATGCCAACCTGACACTTTTCATTTTTATGAGGAAAAACTGGAAACCGTGTGTGTGTGTGTCACATATCTGTTTGTCTCGAGGCAGTTAATTCACTCACAAGTGACAAAGAAAGCGACATAGAGAAGCAGGTCATCTCTCAAGACACCATAACTATATATATATGCATGTGTGTGTGTGTGTGTGTGTGTGTGTGTGTGTATGTGTGGTGTTTCTGCAGCAGTGACAGATAACTAGTGACAGTGGAGACTCATCTTACTTTAACAGACGCACGCACACGCACACACACGTTTTTATGCCTTATGGGGACTTTCCATATACATAATGACTTTTATACTGTACAAACTGTATATTCTATCCCCTAAACCTAACATTCACAAAATGTTTCTCTCATGGACCGCTGGCTTGTCCCTACAATGTAAGTGTGTGTGACTTTTACCATCCTTGTGGGGACATGTGGTCCCCACAGTGGTAAAAACAAGCGTGCGCACACGCATGCACACACACACACACACACACACAGAGTAAATGTGTACTGTGACTGTAGGTCCTGTGATTGTCAGGGGGTGCGCTGTGCTGTGATACTCGTCCAGTGAGTGACTCATAAATCTGACATCAAGCTTTAAGCCCCGCAGCTAGAGGGGAATGTTCTGGATTTAGCTTTTCTCTGTCTTTCTGTTCACTCTCAGTATCTATCTGTGCACAGAGAGAGAGAGAGAGAGAGAGAGAGAGAGAGAGAGCGAGAGAGAGAGGTGGTCTTTAGTTGAGTGGGTTTGTCCAAGACAGTTTATCCTAGTAAAGATATACAGGTTAATCCTTTTAGTCAATCAGCTAACAGACAAAGCCATCTGTTAAGGGGTTGTTTTAAAGTTCAGCAATCACTTCACACTGCCAGAACTGTCACACACATACACAAACAGTCCTTCTCTCCTCATACACACACACCTGAAAAATAAGAACAGGACAAGTAGAAAGAAAGAAAGAAAGAAAGACAGAAAGACAGAAAGACAGAAAGAAAGAAAGGTTATTTTGCTTGGGACAATAAAGTATACAGTTTGTCATTATACAAAACATTTGACAGCACAATGTTATGATCCAATCAAATTCAAGTATTCCAGAGATCTGGGTAATAATTAACTATATAGACCTCACCAGGGTAATGTAAACAATAGTTTTACATTTACATTTATGCATTTGGCAGACGCTTTTACCCAAAGCGACTTACACTGCATTATACTACACATTGTTTCTGAGTATGTGCGATCCCTGAGATCGAACCCATGACCTTGGCGTTGTTAACGCCATGCTCTAACTACTGAGCTACAGGAAAGCTTTAATTTTCATTAGCCCACCTTCTGTGCTGAGTGATTTTTCTGAATATATGTTTGGATATTTCTGAATCTAATCAGCCAGAAACGTTTTCTGCCCTCTCAGTCAAACATTTTAGGAGATTTTAGCTTTAAAAAATGAACCCTGACATGGGCACTTGCCTGTCAGTCACCTAGCAACAAGTCCACGCATAAACGCACCATCCTGCGGTCTCTCTCTCAGCTCCCCGGCCTGCTGAGAGGGGTCTGAGTGTGTGTTTGGGGGGGCTGTTGAGTTCACGGTACTCTACTCCCTATTGACCAGGAAGTCCTTTCTCTGGAAACCACACAATACCAGCCGAGACAAAGCAGCCAGGAAAGAGGACAGTCCCTGAAAACACACACACAGTCTGTCACAATCATACACACACTGATGGAAGAGGCATAACCCAAGAAAACACACACACACACACAAACAGAGATGTCCCCCAAAAACACAGGGGCCTCTGCCTTTGTTTGGCAGCCTAATGAAAATGATGTGCTTTTTCTATTTGGAGCTTGTTAAGGCTTACAGGCTCTTTCACTTTTCTCCACCTGCCCTGCGTGCACTGACGTGAAGGCAAATACAACATTACGAGCAGACGTCCCTGCGCGCGCGACGCTTATTTGGCTTAAGTGTTTAACAACATTGTGAAGTAACACAAAAATATACACAACGCGAGATCAGCCGGCAGAAACGGACAATTCAGATGTATTTTTCTAGTGTGTTTGAGAGTTTCCGACACAAAATAGAACAAACAGTGCTATTTGAGCGCATGTTTTCACTTCACATATCTAATAACATACAGCTCCTCTGGTAAGTACGTCGAGTCCCCTTCAGCTCTGGTCTAAGTATAGTGTAAAGTGAACCGACGCGTTACAGAGTCGCCAATTGCAAAGGAATTTCAGCGACCTTTAGTGTCTCACCAGATCAGAACCGCGTTTTAAAAAAAATAAATACTTAAAAAAAAATTTCCTATGGAGTATTGGAAACAAGTAAACATCCGCAAGAACTGATTTTCTGTTTCTTCTAACCTTTCTGACTTACGTATTCAGAGCTCGTCTTTGTGGCTGCTTATATGGACTGTTCGCAGCAGAATACGGTTTCATTTTAGATTCGCTGTCATTTTGAGCAGTGACCCACGCAGATACATATCAAGAAACAACATAACAGAGAACTCGTACACGGTGATGAAAGGAATGTTTCAGAGGTGAAGGCCACCCAGTGTAGAAGCAACGCTATAAATGACAAGTGCGGCCAGCTAGGAGCCTTAACCGCGTTTCAGCGGCTGAGAGGAAATGTTTTACAAGAGTGTGGCGTTTTCTTTATCTGTTTTTTCATCCATTACATACAAACCCATCTGTTCTGGATCAATAAGAAAGATGTTTCTGTCTTTAACGTTTAATGTTAAAGGCACCGAGCGTTAAATCTGCTTATATCATCACAAAATGCTATATGGAGAAAGTTCGCAGCAGATGAGATTCTTGTTTTTGAAGGTGGAGATAAGGTGGTGATTTTAAACATTTTAAAGGCTTAAGAGAATGGTGAGGAGAGACTTTGTCATTGCCATTAGTTGGGTATTCAGAGACAGAATGAAAACCCTACACGAGTCCAACATTCCTGTCGTGTTTACGCTATTTCAGAGATCACCGACTTTTTAACCGAGACGGCTCAGGAGAGATTAATTAGAGAGAAAACCTTCGACCGGAGAAAACCTTAGAGAACCCCCGACCCGCTTCTTTAGTGCCAACAGCGCCAGATCCGGCAACAGGAGTCGGTCAAAAACCCTAACCGTAAATTAAATCTTTAAAACTCACCAAAGTACCCTAAATATGATTTCTGATCATATTTACCTGAACTGACGTCAGGGTTTACAAAATGACGTCAGGGTATGGTCATCAAATTTATTCAGATTTGCACAGACTATTAGAAAGCCAATTATTTAAACAAACATTTAACACTACGTGTTATTTGTTAGGTTTAAACCATGTGATCAAATATTGAGACTATTTGACGTGCGTATTAAACAAGATGAAATGTTTAAAATGAAATCAGAATAGCATGTTGCAATTCCGAAAAGCACACGTCTACCGTCTGCGCAAGCCAAATATTATTTAATTGTTCCACCTTTTAGAAAAAACAACTGACAGAAACCTCACCGCTAACTTAAAGAAAATGCAACTATCCAAAAAAGTAAACATTACGATTTTTACAAAAGAAAAATTCTTATCGACGAAGCTACACAGATAAACGTTAAACAAAAGAATATATGAAATATTTAAGACAGAGGAGAAACAGCAGCACATAGGCCTATAACGGTTTGCCGGACTGCTTAGTTTTGTCTTTTGCAAACAAACAGAGAACATTTTTCAAAGAGGGGGTAAAGATCACGTAATGCTTTCTGAAATAACAGGAATGATGTTATAACAATGTGAATGATTTTAACATAAGGAGTGTCAAAGTAAAGAGAAAAGCCTCGTGAGCTTTCCGTCCCAATCAGTTTATTTATTACCAATTTACAACGGACCTTTCATATTTATTTTTCTGTTGAAACCAAACATCATAATCTTAACTGCGCTTATTAAAGCTATAAGCTAGTTATTAGGCAAAGCTTACTTGCTTAATAAAAATGTTATCTGTACCACTTTCGGCATAGAAACGTTTTTGAAAAATTATCCTCCCTAATATCACGTTGTATATTCGTCTAATAAGCGTCAAAGCTAAAGCGTCACAACCTGCAGAGGCCTAAATAACTTTACACCTTTTGGAAAAGCCAAATAAACTAACATAGAAAATAAATAATTTTTAGACAACACATATCTAAACACTTTGTCTAAATGATAAGACTAAATTAAATTTTCTTACCTGAATAACAAAATACACTGTTATTCTTCATTATTTCAGAGGGAAAATGTTTGAATTCGCACGGCTCCTCCGTTCACCTTGGATAACTTCAGAATGGTAATTGGAGGCAGTTGAACTGCAAGCCGTAAATCAACAACCTTCAAGTAGAAAAACGTCCTCATCATAATTGGGTAAGACGCTTTTGTGGACCGCGGGGGCCTGTCGGACCACCCAAAGCAGTGCTTACTCCATCCGACCCGCAGTGGCACAATAGCGGGCCACTCGAAGCGGCCACGCAGGGAAACTCTACAATGAAACCGGGAGCCACTGAAAAAGACATCGGATGTTGGTGTTTACGTTTAGACTAACTTGCCACAGCGTTTTGTGAAAACTTTTCTTATGTCTTTGTTTCTGATTAAATGTCTCAGTAGGGTCGTGCTGTCTGTTTTGTCAGGCACGGACTTTTGCAGAACAACTATAACGAATGTATCGTTTTAGATTTGATACGATAATTTTAGTGACTGGATCAAATGTGTAAAGACAAACAATTTCAAAGAACGCATTTCATAGTAAAAATCACTGCAAATTATTCTTTGCGAGGGAAATTAAACTTATTATGAGAACACTTTTAAATTAACAAATTAAGTTACTGAATTGAAGTCGAATGCGCGTTCACCTCAGTTTACATACGCGGTCTTTCCTCTTTCAGTCTCGATTCATCAAAGTCATGACCCGTAATTATTGTTGCCCAGTCCTATTAAATTAAGATTTTAAATAGTTGCCTGCTGATTAAATGCAAACAACAGAGCTTTGTGAGACAGTTTTAAACACACCTCAACATATTCCTAAAACTAAAACTGTATTTAAAAAGCAAATGTATTAATGTATCTACATTAACAATAAAATTTAAATTACACAGCAAGGCAACCTTTGAGTCACGTGCTTTTATGAATGTATGTCCTTCATCTACACGAAAAACAGACTGCATTTATCTATGGGAGTTTTTAATGGCTCTGATTAAGAACTACATTAACTTTTTAAGTCTTTATTAACTTACCATGAGCTCTCTTTTTAATGATTACATTTTTTAATTTACTTTTTTTAATTAAGGCCCACATTGTAGAGATACAGGAAATGGAACGTTACAGTATGACTAATGAATATAAAAGAACAATAGTATTAATTGTATTTTAAACCTCAAAATGAGCAGGATTTTAATATAACTACAATGAAATATGCTTAACAGAGGACAAACTTGCCTTTCTGTTAGTTGCGAAGAGACTTTGGAAAAAGCAACAGCTAAATTACTTTTTTAAAACTGTTTTTAGTTTACTTTTTAATTGAAAAGGGTTTGTTTGTTTGTTAAGGGAACTAATGACTTTTGGAAAAGGGCTACATGATTTCAAAATATGATATAACGCAAAGGAAAATGAATTCTGGTGGTCATTTTGCTGTGTCTGTGTTGCCAACATTATGATAGAAATTCCTCTAGCTCGGCCTGCAGCACGTACAGCACACGTCTAAGCTGTTTCTCTCTCTTATTTCCTTTGCAGTTATTTTCTGATGTCTTTATGTTCCTACCGACTCAAGAATCATCAAAGACAGGATGTCCTCAAAGTACATCATTTACATACTTACCAAGAAGCCCAACTCTTACTCTCACTTTTTAACAGCATCAACATTAACAATCAACAAGGGTGACGTGCCACATAACCTCTCTCGTCTCTTCCCTCTGCCTCATCCCTTCTTCCAAATGGCAAACGGAAGCAGAAAACTTCCCACTGTGCAACTGAAAGACAAAGCACTATTGTTGCTACTCAAAGTGGCACCTGTTTAACAGAGAGAGAGAGTGAGAGTGAGTGAGAGAGAGAGGCCATTTTACACAAAATTCAGCAGTATGAATGAAGCAAGGGGAATTATGATTCATATAAAATCTATAAAAACGCAGAGTTTGGTAGGATTCGCCCCTCTTGTATTCTGTTTTTTTAGGATGACACTTTTCCACTGCGATCAGACACCAGATGTCACTCTAATCTACACACTGAGAAGTGATATATGGAGTGTGTGTGTCTGACACGAAATGCCACAATGAGGAAAGTTCACACCTAGGGGTGTCAGTAACACACCACAGTGACCTTTACTAAGAACAGCAAACAGCAAGTGTGAGTGTGTGTATGTGTGTGCACGCACAGTAATAAGTCAACGTCTTACATGTTTTAGTATATTGCAATTTAATTCAGATGATTGTTGGCTATGAAATATTTTTGGTGACTAATATTTAATATTATATTTAAATATTATTTTGAATAAAACCAGTTCACTGTAATCATACCATTTTTTTCACAAGAAAAACCTTTAACTGACAAAACAGTCTGTTTAGAATGTGTACGTTTATTTAGTCATCTTATTCAATATTAAGCACCATACAGTGGTAGGAAGACTGTCTAAACAGCTCTGACTATCTAAAACAAAAGAAAACAGAAGATTTGGCTTATCTGGGGAGAATTCAATACAGTTGTGCCACACATATTATTTCAATGCAAAACTATCTGAAGCCATCCGCAATAATTTCTACGCTGAAGCGGCGCAGTGCCGAATGTAAACGCATATGGGCACATATCCAGACACCTGGTGTAAAGAGCCAGATCGGGTGTCTGGATGACAGTGGTGGAGGTATGCTGTACAGTACCAGTAAAGTCAGTCAGAATCACCATTAAATGTGCTATTATTTGATTTGCATACTTATTTTAGCAAAGCAGCAAATAAAAGACTCTATAGGTGGGCACAATTCAATCTTAGTGAATTCTTCCTTTGAATTAAGAGACAACAAATTCAAAACAATGGCCATCCATTACTGTAGCCGAGTTACAAAATCAAACAGCCGAATCGTCTGAGGCCAATGCGGTCTGTTCTAAAGCCACTGAATCCCTTCTGAGGTAATCTGTACCATCAGCACCAATGAAAGCTCTCTCTCCACAGAATGTTTGTACATGAAGAGTGTTTCTCTGTGGACTGGTCCTTTCACAAGCCTCACGTTGCCCGTGCGCTCGTATCAAAACAACACAACAGAAAGCAGCATTACATCTGACACTGCTTCAGACATGGACGTATTGAACTGCAGCACTTATAATTCTCCTTTGATGGTCTGTGCATCATTGTTCCCTCAATTATGGTCAATTACTGCATCTTATAATGCAATTAAAGGGCTTCCACACTTCATATAGGACACGTTACAATGAAGAATAGTGCCTGTTGAATTTAGAACGCAAGAAGGACAGATCGAACAGTTGCTTTACATGCAAACCCAGTCATTTCTGCAAGTGTCTACTGATTATCTTATTGTTTAAGCCACATTTATGTCCATTGAGATAGACTGTGATACAAACTCTTAAAATAGAGATAGACCAAATAGAGATTCATGTGGAGGTAAACATCCACAAACAGAAAATGGAGATATGGGGAATAATGCTTGCATAGCTAATATTAGCATGAGGTGGCATCATCACGCACAGCAGGTCACTTGAGAGGTTAATCAAACCAAGCACCTATTTTGCAAGGTATAGCAGCCAGAGGACAGATTCACCACTAAATGTGCATGTGCTAACCAATCAGGATGCTGATTACAGAGTTACTGGACTCTAAGAAGCATAAACCTAAAGGTATACAGAGGCAAAACTAATAAGAAGCTGTAACAGGAGAGGAGAACAGAGGAGACGGAGCTTGCGCAGTGTCTAGCTGAACCCCCTGAAGAAAAGGATGTCTGGATCCTGGAAAAAAGAACAAAATATGTGTGTGTAGACAGGAAGGAGCACAGAACATTCCAAAAAGAGCAAAATGGAGCATGCCAAGAGCTGAAAACCACTCACAGACAGACAGAACACAATCACAGCAAACACTATATAATACAGAGAAACAGGGACACTTGTTGAGAGAGAAAATTGTTCGAATTTTTTTGTTTAGTCAGAAAAATACAAGCCAGTCTATGCAAGTTATTCGAAACAAACATGGTTAGGTTAACAAGCGTGCATATCGCATAACGCAAAATGGCGCATTCTGCAACATTGTTCCACGCAGCACTGTTTGTCAGTGATTAAGAATGAGAGAGAGAGAGGGAGAGAGAGAGATCAGGGCACAACTGCATACAACTGAAAAGGGAGAATAACTGTTGAGAGAAGAGAAAGAAAGAGATATGAGCAATGCAGAAATGAGATCCAAAAGATCCAAAATATTATCTGTCTGCTATTGGCTGTTTGGGATGTATTGTGCTACTGTGTGCTGAACCCATACAGCTGCGGCACAGGGTTAGAACACAGAGACAGATCACAAGCCGAACAGCCCTACAAGTGTGTTTGTACTGCAGGTCATGCAATAATAATAAAAACAATAACAATCAGGCTGTAAATCCTTCTGTGTGGCTTGTAGTTACACCTTCATGCTGTGATTATTTTAAATCTATTGTTTTACTCGTCACGTCTAAATTTTTATATATATATACATATGTTTATATACGTTTTTTTATATTTAAAATATACAATTTTTTTGTTTTTTATATTTTGCTTGGCAAATCCAATTTATTACAAACTTTAGGAAAAAAATTAGGATTACTTTTTACCCCCAAAATCCATAACCCTAGACCCAAACTGCATCCAACAAATGCAGCACAATCCCCTAAGGCACTTTTTCTAATTGATCTGACTAAAGTTTTTCCTGCAGTCACCAATGAAAAAAATCCTTTAGACTAGTATTGAATGTTCGGAGTCTCAGAGGTTCAGAATCTGTCTGTCAGACGTTCAATTTTTATAAACTATTTTGACTTTTTAATGTTTTGTCTTGAGTATTTAAATTAATTGGAGCTACATAAGCAGTATTTATATGCACACTTCACTATAATAATAGCTTTCTTTTTTTAAATGGTCTATTTTAAACATACTAATGTTGTTTTACTGGCTGTTTATTCAGTTCAACAAACACTGCCCCCACCTGGCAATGTAACAACAGAAACAGTTAAATGAGCAAAACAACCCATCAAAACCACTTTCAAATGTATAAGAATATATAAATCTCTCTCTCCCGCACACACACACACACACAGTCTCTCTCTTCCCTTTTTATTACAACAATATAAATTACATTTAAACAATGAATGCGCAATCAACAGGGAAACGTCTCACCCCATGTAGACTCGAATGTTTTAATTTTTACATGTCAACCATTTAACCATCCGTATATGCTGTGATAAGTCTTATGGAAAACGCATCAATAGTCACACAAATTAATTAACACATGAAAGAAATCAGTCATATACAGACTAGCCATTCAGTTCTAAAACTGAAAGGTTTTAACTTTTCAAGGACATCAGCAGACAGGTTAGAAACTGCAAAGCATTGCTTTGGTTCTCTGCATGTAAGTGAAAGGAACATCTTAAAAAGTCTGCTTGCGGTTTTACGAATCTTCTTAAAACTATTCACATCTGTTTATTTGGAATCCAAATTATCTGTGGATTTTTGTACGGTTTCCTGAACCTGCATCTTCCATGTAAGACGGCAACTAGATAATCTTACATACTTAACCTAATAGTAATACGTTCATACGGTCAGGATTAACTTTAGCCTCTTATTGCAGATTACGAAGATCTGCCCCATGGTAAAACACACAAGATCAGATTTAGGTTCAGTACATACAAACTGAAGCCATTTCAGAAGTGAAAGTAGTAATTTCCAGGTAAACCAGCCACAAAAAGGCACAGCAGCCCTTTTTTGCACTGTTCATTACATAGTTCACCAGTCAAACTAAAAACACACACTCTATATTCAAATAAAATAGGTTTATTTCCAGTCTGAAAAGATTAAAACAACAAAATGGAGAGTGGAACAGTTAGATGACAACCAGAGGGTCACAGTGGGTTACAGGGAGGACTTGATAACTCGCTTCATTTTGTGTACATATTTATAAATGAATACAAATATACATATCAATTATTTAACAAAAATAGCTTAGTTTATGAGGACAGCAGATGACTGAAATCGGCAAAAGAAATAATCCAGCTGGGGTAGGAGGTGGGATACCAGAGTAAAATTCCTTTATGTGTCCATGTAGTTAAGCCACTGGATTCCATATGGTAAAACAGTTTCCTTTCACACAAAATTAAGTAAAGCAAGGAGCTTTGTGACAAAAGAAGCCTACAGCACCTATAAAGGCGCTGTGACAGGTTTAAGGGTTTGAGGGGCGGGGTTTTGCAGGCTGCATTAATCACTAGATTTATATATTAGAAGGCAGGTCAAGAAAAAACAACAGAAATCTGCTACCAAGCTAATGCTGTGGAGCTAGCGACCACAGAAATGGGATTAAAGAGCACAAAACTAAAATAGGAGCATCTCCAACGGGCAAAGGATGACTGAAATGCTTTGAATCTCAAAAAAGCAACTCAAGAGGTGTACACACAAGAAAGCACTAGTCCATGCATGATATGAATTCCTTGTTAAATTCTCTTGCCAACTTCCGTGACAAGATAAAGCATTACACATTCATAAACAGTTCTACCGTCTATAACTGGGCATGTACGTTTTCGCTGTACGCCAAGACATAATCGATTCAATTTCCTGTCCTAATCGCAACAATTTAAAGGTTTCTATCTAAAAATCTGGATCTATCAAATTACGATAGGGGGGTACAACAGCAGATATATAAAAAAACCACTTAGGGATTTTAAAGATGTGTACAGACCATAAAATGCAAATTCTTTAAGCTGTCGTTTTTATCAACTTTTATGTACGAGTCAGCTGAAATACCAAACGGAGACTTTCCTAACGCATTCCGTTAAGAAATGTTGCTCGTCTACATTCCTAACACAAAAAAAACCCTCAAAATACATCAACATATCCGAGCCTCTAGCCATCCTAACACATCCTGTTGAAAGAGATCCTCATCCAATGAAATCATTTACTCACCCTTGTGTTCTTCCTCACCTGTACAATCTTTTCTCTTAAGTGGAACACAAAGAGAGCCGTTAGACAGAATGCAAATCCACATTTACTTTCATTGTATTAAAAAACGAGAGACGACAATTTCTTATTGTGATCCAGAGAATCAAGAAAATCTTACAGGTTTGGAACAGAATGAGGGTGAGCACGACAGAATTTCCACTTGTAAATGAACTGTCCCTTTATTTTCAAAATGGTGATGCATATCCTCCTATTTCACAAAAACTTCCACTGGGGAAAACACACATCTCACACAAACACAGCGGTTTAAGCTCATGTTATAACACAAGCCGAAAGCATAGAGGACACAGGCAGATTCTTTTAGTTTACATTAGCTATACACTGTTAGATTGTCATTTAATTACAACGTTAGTTTTAAAGTTTAATAAATCACTTTGTGAAAAAGACTCAAAGAAGCGATAACTTCCCTATCCTCATTCCAGTATGCAAATTTATGGGACAAATAAAATCTATAAACCTCCAAGGAATTTCTGCCCATATAATCTATTCAACAGGTATGATTTAGTCTGGAGAGGCGGGAATGCAAGAGAGCATTTTTTACCAGGTCACACTTTAGACAATCATAGGATAAATGAACATTTAAAAGTGACAATCTTTTAACCTCTTTCAAATGAAATTAAATGGTTTTAGAACTATACGTTACAGCATTGGGGCGAGAGAGGAAAAGGTGCAGGGAAAATCAACTAAGAGCATTCAAATAAATGAATGACTGTAGCAAATCACACGCTTAGCAGCAAACAGTACTCTGTTGCGCTCCCTATTGGTCAGAGGAACAAGTGCTGGCTCCGCCCAAAACCGGGCCAGCTCACTGCATGACACTGAATTTGTTCTTTTAAAAAAAACGAGCAATTTAAAAACTACAAGACATCAAAAAAAAAGACATGATTCCGATAACATTTCATCAATGCAAAATAAAGCAAATAGCTGAAGTATGAGAAATGTCTGGGTTTCCAAATACAGAGTGATAACAATCTCTCTCTGAGCAGTGCAGACGGGTGAGCGAGCGCTATAGCTGAAACCTTATATATCTGTGACAAAAGCCTAACATCCCAGTTAAAACTTGTATAATCTTAAGCACAATAAAACATGAAATCTTACATATATCCATTCACGCAATATGTAGGGACAAACACACACACACACACACACACACACACACTTAAGAGGGCCTGTCTCAGCTCGGAGTGCAAGCTTCTCAATAATTCCTTTATCCAGCAAGCACAGGAGCTCCTCTAAGATGCTCCTGTAGGCCGTCTTAAAACTCAAAAGCTGCAGAAGTGCAGAACACTGAAAAGAGTCCTAGTGTTGATGATGTAAGAAAGGAGGTGGGGAAAATTCAGGGTTCAGCCAATCAGGTAACAGACATTTACACATAAAAACAAGCGTCACTATGGGAATAGTTCGGTGGTTCAAACATGCACCCTCATAAACACCGTTTTCTCACACACACACATACACACACACACACACACACACACACACACACACAGTTCAGCTTAGTTTAAGTAAAAGCAGTTAAAGCAGTTTCCTCAGAGGAAGAGGGGAAAAAAAGACCTTACCAGAAAAAGAAAAACAGTAGTACTGAGGAGAACAAAATTACTGTCATCTGTGCCATGGATTTATAAAAAGCTTACTGTACTGTACTGTGCTGTGAGCCCATATTTACCCGTTTCACTTATAAAATAATACAAAAAGTTATATTTATTTAATTAAAAAAGAAACTGGGGAGGCAGGTGAGAGGCAGACGCTGTTTCAGGGTTTGGCTTCGGCGGTTGGAAAGGAAACAAAAGCAGGCGGGGGCATAACAGTGACTTTTTTTTCCGTTTTTTATATAAACGTAAAACTCAAGCTGCATTTGATACAGGCTTTTCTTTGTACACGACAATTGCACTTCACAGAAATAAAAGCTGAAATATACAAACACACGAGGATATGTGAATCAAATTAATAATTACACCAAAATAAAAGGAAAACAACCTGTAGATTTTTTTTTTGTAGAGACAATTAAGGATAAAAGGCTGGGAGGAAAGCGATTTGGGACTATGCAGAGATTTCCAAAAGGTACCATTGCCTTGCTCTGAGAGGGAACGTTATGTGTACGAGGGAGGGAGCAATCAGGCCCTTCCTCATCCTCCTCTTCCTCTGAGCAGTCCAGAGCAGCTGAGCTGGGCTGTGGTAGGGTTCTTGTGCAGGTCCTGTAGTAGTTTTCCGGATGAGGGTTGTTGTGCAGGGTTCTGGTGCCGGGTCCTGTGGGAGGGTTCTTGTGCAGGGTTCTGGAGGGTTGTAAACTCTATGCAGTGTTTAAAGGGGCGGGGCTACCACATATCATCCGTGGAGGCAGAGTCCTTGAATGAAGAGAGGAGGAGAGCAGCTTGTGAGATGCCAACAAGCTCCAACTGCCAACCACTCAGGATAAAGTGTGTGTGCGTGTGTGTGTGTGTAACAGCATAAACACAGACGAAATGAATAAATCAGGAATGTGAAGGTGATTTTAGGAAATGCTGGATAGATTTAGATCACTTGATGAAGTTTGTCAATCAACAATTTCAGAAGACTGTGCTAAAAGCTGCACTAAATGGAAACATCAATAAATGGCATAAATGATCAGATTTTAAAAGAACACCGACAATCAATGTTTTGATGCATACAAATGTCGGCGGGTGACACATACTACAGACAAGCACATAAAAAGCAGGATCATTTTAATGCAAAAAAGACTGTAAAAAAAGATTCTGTGCTGTTCAAAATGTAGGCCTTTGACACTATATATCTTGTTCATTATATATATTTTCACATTTATTTTACAGGTTATATAAAATAATGTATCATGAATCAAGATATATAGCTAAAGATATGCAGAATAGTGTAAAAAAAAATCTGAAAATATTTAAATGGAATTGCTTTAGCGATATCATTTAGCCCCAAACATTTATTATTTACTTATCTGAATCCCATCTAAAAGCTTTATAATTGTGGCTCCAGTACGGTAAATTCCTAAATTCAAGTTTGTTCAAATCTTAGACCGCCATGGTAGCTTGAAGGCAGAATTTAATTTGCATGCAGGAAACTAGCCTGTTACAACACCAGAGTCACAACATCCTCCCTTTGCTTATTTTACACCAGTTGAAACAAACCCTCATTCATTTATCTTGGTACTAAAGGGAAACAGCAGTCCTAATAATGTATAGAAAGCCTACGGGTTCCAAAAAGCAGAACCCAACCATCTACGAGCAAAGCACCAGATAAAAAACACCACCAACATAATGCACAGCTTTAGTCCCCCAATGCTCACACCAACCCACCACAATTCACACTCGGCAGGCTGAACCGCCCCTTATGAATATGAATGAGATGACGTGAATAAATGAAGAGGAGTAAATGAATTAGGAGAACAAAAGTTAATGAATCGATGTATTATTTATGATATCATGAAACGATATTTTCTGGATTGCCCATTTGACTGAAGGCCTGAACTGCTTTTGAAATCACAGGTGATAAAGGGTGATGAGCAGCCCAACGTTTGACGGGACAAGAAAAAGCAGGGCCACACACACCCGACGAATCTGATTCTGACTCTGATCAACAGTTATAATTCTCATACACTGTCAATTTTAGGTAAATAAATGTGGGTGCCTTTTTAAAACACAATCCAATGTTTTAATGAATGTTGTACTGGAAAAATCCAGGCGGCAACTTCCAACGTGTTTTTAAAGGCAGGGCAGGCATTTTTTGTTGTCCAACGTTGTCTTCTAACGTGTTTTCTGTAACACTACTTAAAAGACTAAATAGCAAATCAAAAGTGGTCCTTAATAGCAAGTAAAGTGGTCTAAATACATGTATATAAATATATATCTTCTGTGGAAGGTGCAAGACAATAAAACGTTCGTCCAATCATTACATTCAGTCCGAATGCAATGATCGGCTGTCCTACTTGCCTGTCAAACTATGCATTTGCCTTTTGCTCATGTAATGGAGAAGCCGTGGCTTTGGAGAGCATTCTAAACAGAGGGCGGGATCTTAGGCTTTCAAAGCTAAGCTCTCTGAAATTGCCTACCGTACCTTTAAGGTTTTTTTTCTAAATCCATTTGAACTGAATAAATTAGAAATGCTCCTCTCTGCACTCGACCAATCCCTGTCCAGAGCACAGCTCAGCCTATCCAGCACAGCACAGAGCAGATAATACGAAGCAGGATGGAAACATGCACAAACAAAAGAACAGGCAACAAGAATCCGTAAGAAAACGACAAACAAAGTCATGCAATGTATCTGGAAGGTCATTGGTCATTGCAATCTGATAATATAAACACACATACACAGGGTCAGGCAGATGTACTCACTGTATCCTCGTTCCTGTAGGGGTTGAGCTTGTTGTATACTGCTTCAATTACACTCCGTCTATAACAGACACAGACACAGGTATGAGCTTCTGATGAAGAGAGGGAGTGATAGAGGGCCATTGCATATCTCTTCTAAAACCTACTGAGCTGCTTTGTTGCCAACAAAGCACAGGCAGCAATCAAGCGTCTTGATTTTGGGTAAAATACAACAGACATTTTCTCATTCGGTTTTCACCTATTAATGATGCATAAGAAAGCCTGGATGGGCAGATCACTTGAAAGACATACAGACAGAGAGGAAGACCGTGTGTTACTTACTTGCTGGCCAGTTCTCCTCCAGGTGGTAAGTTAGGGATGCTCTCAGTTGCTAATGTGCGCATCACATGAACCAGATCTGGCACGCCCTCACCCCCCTGCCTCTTCAGAATCTCTGTTCCACAACAATTCAGAAACATCAAGTTCATGTTCACACCTGCTCCAGATGTGCTTAATACGGATTCTCACTGAATACGGATTCTCACTACTAATTCTGTTTAATAACAGGCAGTTTGTGCCAGTCAGCTCCTACCTTCTACTCTGCCCTCCAGGTATTTATCCAGCTCTGCCTCTCTTTTAACAGCTTCAGGAGAAACCTTCGGCGCACTGGCGAAACACACCAGTACGACACTCATGTTGTCACGGCTTCCCTGTCCAATCACAGAAGAAAGGCGGGGTTAGAATATGAAACTGGAGAAAGGCTGAGCTAAAATGTATGTTTTATGTTACAAACTTCTTTAAAAGCAGCTGTGGCTCATACACATTCAATGTGAACTAGTAAATTAAGTCGATAAAACTTTGCATGCATCAAGCGAACAAAAACTAAAACTACAAGTCCATATCACAAAACAGTAAGCAATTGATTGCAAAAATTGTCACTGTAATATTTCCAGGGTTGCATAATTACTACCAAGTGTGACTTCTAAAACATCTCCAGACAATGGTTACCCCAGGTCTCTGTTCACACTGACCTTGTATAAACAGGTATCTACAATTTCATTGCAGACCCTCTCCAGATCATCAGTCACCTCAAGCCGGGAACGAACAAAATCACACAGCTCCTCGTTAGCCATCACATCCCAGATCCCGTCACAAGCCAGTACAATAAACTCGTCCTCCGCCTCAGACCGCTCGATAGCGTACACCTCAGGCTCCGGAGACACCAGCTGCTCCGTGGGACCCTTCCCGTGCACGCACTTATAGTCAAAGTCCCCCAGAGCCCTCGACACTGCCAGAGATCCGTTCACACGCTGGATCATCACCGAGCCTCCAGCATTCTGAATCCTCTCTTTCTCCAGCGGGTTGCTGGGTTTATGGTCCTGCGTGAAGAAGTGCACGGCCCCTCCGCGGCTCAGGAGCCCCCGGGAGTCCCCACAATTGATGAAGTAGATGTGGCGGGTTGAGACCATCACACCCACGGCCGTCGAGCCGCTGCGGTCAGCACCGCCGTGCTTCTTCTCCGAGATCTGACGCATGTGATCGTCGATCTGGAGGAAACCCGTACGGATCCCAGATTTCACGCTGTCCACACCGGGCTCCACATTCGGACCCCCACCTCCGCCACCACCCTGGAAGTCAGGGTTGCTGGTGATGTGCTCCAGGAGGTGCTCGCAGCAGTAACGTGCCACCTGCGATCCTGCATGCCCGTCGTAGACGGCAAAGAAAGACCAGGCATCCAGGCCATTGGGCAGACCGATGACAGCAGTATGCGCATCCTCCATCTCTACGCGCCAGCCCTGCATGCTGCTCAGGCCGTACCGCAGGCTGTTTCCCTCCCCGTGAGCATTGTGCTTCTCCATCTTTGGCTTATCCAGAAATGCACCCATCTCTGCAGCTGAGGAACCTGGAACAGCAAAACAACAAATATTACGTAACACAGAACAATCATTATTCTTTATTTGTTTACACTATATCAGCAGCAAAAGCTATTTTTATGGCAAACTAAGAGTATTAGAGCTTAAAACAGCAATAATAAAAGCCATCATATTAATAATATTTTTCTTTCAACAGTATAAGAATAAAGTAACATCAAATAATAACAATTATATAAGCTCTCTTATTTCAATATTTAAATAAAAATGTAAAATTAAGTAATAATATAAGTATAAGTAACAAGCGTGTGATTTTTGTGGCATCATTTGTTGTTGATGTGGCCGACTGGGCGGGGCATTAACAACATTAGCCTGTCCAATGTTTGAAATTGTTTGTTTTTAAACAATGAGAGACAGGGTAAGCATTTAGCAGTAATTGTTTTCAACTTAGGGACACTTCTGGCATAGAACTGACAAACTTTTTGATCTTCATTATCACCAACATTATCACCAGCAAAGTTTTAACATAAAACATGTGGGTATCCGTGCATATGTGTGCAGAGTGATAAGCAAACTGCTTACGTTGACAGTCAAGTTAATGTATCTCAGGCACACAATAGCACCTTGCAGTTTAGTTTTAGAGAGTAAATCTAGTATGCAAACATTGAAACTGATCAATAATTGTAATCAACACAAATATGCATATGGACAAACAGCAATGACCGCATTAACCTGTGACGACAAGAAATTAAGTAATGTGAACTTGCGAAACCTTTAATAATAAGGTTGGCACTCGTCATAAAAAATACATTCACTAGAATCAGGTGGAAAAACAAACACCCAACCCAAAGTTTCTATTTATAATTTATGGTGACTGAAACTGGCGAAGTCTTGCCATACCATTGGCCACTTTACACAGTGTTAACATATAGACACACATTACAAAGGCAACCACACACACAGAGGGTTCCCTGCCATGTATGGCCCTCAGCTGACACACTGCTCTGCACACTACACACCCTCCTACTAAAAATAGAAAAGTACAGATGCTTTCTGACCACAATTCATCAGCCATCAGCCTCCATCATCAAACACAGCTCATTCGCAGCACAAATCCAGTGCATTTTTTATAAAACCAACATGTTTATGTTTCACATATTCTACAAACAGTCCATCTAAAGATGACAGCGATGCAGATCGGGCTGTTTTCGGGCTACATTGACGTTCAGACAGGGGCACTTCATGTTCTTTGCCCTTGTTAGTGGTGCACGACATTTAAACAGGCGTAAGGACCTGCCGCATGTTCACGCGCAAGTACTGCGCATTACGTCATGGTGTCGCGAGCCCGTTAGCTAGGTGCTAACACTGACACTCCCGTCCAATTTGACAAGCTCACTCTAACAAAAAAATTTAGACGCGGTACGATCTTTCAGTGAGTGTAATTGGGAAGGAAATTGTCAAAGGGCTTTTAATTGTTCAATGCTGGAGTCTGGAACAGAGCAACATAGAAAGCTAAACGGTGAAGGGCCCACGTGAAGCCTCGGGCTAACATTGACAAGCTTACGGGCCTCTGAGCCGCATACAGACGGCGGGTCAGCTCGCTAAGATCACACAACACGGACCTACTCCCTTAGCGCGGGTGCTAACAGGCTAGAGCTATCATTTACATTTGTATTTCACAAGAGCACAGAAACTTACCTTCTAAAAATAAGTCCTGGAGAACTGTGTTCCGAAAGAGTTAAAAAATAAAAAAGAAAGAAGGTCGAACGGAAAGAGAAAGATATTATTAACTGAGCGCGGCGGTGGAGAGAGAGAGAAGCAGACAGGCTGGTGGGTAGTTTCGCTTTGCATTCAGTCTGTGATAGAGCGGACCTCTCTTATCTGTCTAAACCAGGAATGCATCATTCCCATTTATTCTGCGTCCTGAATATAGCTGTGAAATGAAAGGTGGCAGGTTTGACCGCTGTTTTGGTCCGCTGTGCTCGGGACCGAATCTCTGCACACCAGCAGCAGCGAAGGGACCCGGATGTGGATTGAGCAGGGCTGCGCACTTAAAAGAATGACATCATCATCTCACCCTCATCATCATCATCCCTCATTCACTATCCCTTCATCTATACATCATTCTGTCATCACCATGACATGCTCACATTATATATCCTACATTCACCATCTCAAACACTGTTCATTTGAACCCCATCCTTAATAAATAAAAACTCCAAGAGCAACCTTATAATAAAGCTTTTTAACACACACACTGTCGTGATTGTATAAGTGAAAATAAAATAAGAAGTGGTTAATACAAAAACTGTAAACGTGTTAAACAAGTTCAGGGTGTCTTCAAAATACTTGAATTCTAAGTGTACACAACGCAATGCAATCATTGGTACCTGGTATTGGTATAAATGATCTAATATCTTAATACCGTCACACGTTTGTTCAATTCCAATTTTTTTTGTGTTTTCAAATATTTTAAGGGACTCTTCTCATTATCATTGTCCAATCAGAAATTCCTGAGTAAGCAGGGAAATTTCTGACACGACCATATATCAAGACACATATGCTTGCTTAATAGCGCTATATATAACGGTCCTGTTATTCATTTAACAACTATTTTTACGGTTAGTAATGCTATATAAAATATACATTTATAACAAAATGCAGTAACGTATCTTACATATTTTATTATTTTCCGTGTATACTGTTTTGTCCTAAAATACGTTTTACTTAAAGCTGTTTTGAATTTAATGCATTTCAGTTAATTCATTTGCTTTATATATATTGTTTGCTGATATAGACGGCGGTCAATAATATATAATAATAATTTTACAGCAGTAACAACCGCAGTAACCATGGTTACAGTGTTACTTATTGTTAGGGTTGTTTTGACTTCCGGGCTTGATGGACAGTTAAGACCACAACGTAACAGCGGCACTTCTTATTTCCATACATTTTTAAAGTATAAAAGCATCTGTTTTAATAGCGTTAAAAATAAACGTGTAGCTGCAATGTGGGCGAGACAGAACATGAACCCGGAAGGGCTTGAACAGCGGGTCCTGTCGGATCGCTGCACTTGAGTTTTAACGCGCAGAGGTGAAACGGAAGACGCAGTTACAGTATGTTGTAATGCACAAAACCGTCAAGCGTTCTGCTTGCGCAAGGAGAACAAACACTTCCAGTTAGATACTGTTAAACTCTGGACTCCCCTTAAAGTTTCTCACCTCTTGTCTTAGCGCAGAGATGATGGATGTGTGCTGGTCATGTTTGATTGTTTTAGGAATCGCTGTTTATTTACTAACGCAACTGGTTCGCTTCATTTTCGCCGACGGTGATCTGACTTTATTATGGGCAGAAAAGGTCGGCAGCTCACCAGGTAATACGAAACAATTGTTTAGAAATTAGCGTGCACTTTTTACGTAGTAAAATTTTGTGTTGCGTTGACTGGTATATAGATTTGTCCAGAACAAAGTGTTAAAATGAAAGATTTACGATCTCCTTCGTAGCTGTCTGGGCAGTACAAGTGACACAATTCTGCAAGACTGAGGACTTTGGACTCTCTGGTTAACAGTTTAGTTATCACAAAATAGAATTATACTGTTTTTAAAACACATAAACAACAATTATCAAAGTATGGAAACTACAGTTCAGTCCTACTCCATTACTGTTTGAATTTCACTAACATTTACATTTAGTTATTTAGCTGACGCTTTTATCTAAAGCGACTTACAAATGAGGACAAGGAAGCAACTTCAATCACAATAAGTGGCAACAATGAATAAGTGCTATAGGCAGGTCTCCGGTATTTCAACACAGTATGAGAAGGATTTTTTTTAAGAAGTAGAAAATGCACAATTGACTCAGCCCCCGTGTCATTCCAAACCTGTATGACCTTTTTATTCGGTGGAACAAAAAGAAGATAATTTGAGAAATGTCTCAGTGGTTTTGTGTTCATACAATGGAAGTCAATGGGTGCCACTGTTGTTTGGTTACCAACATACTTCAAAATATCTTATTTTCCTGTGTTCCTCAGAAGCAAGGAAAATCATACATGTTTGGAATGACATTATGGCGAGTAAATGATTAAAGAATTTTCATTTTGGGGTGAACTATCCCTTTAACATTTTTTGGCATTTTTCAGAGTCAAAGTTGCGAGGGAAAGTGGTGTGGATTACTGGAGCATCCAGTGGTATAGGGGAGGAGTTGGCTTATCAGCTCGCTTCCATTGGTGCTCGGCTAGTTCTGTCTGCCCGCAGGGAGAGTGAACTGGAGAGGGTGAAGCGCTCATGTTTAGGTATGAAATGCTCTGAGGAAAGCATGTGACACTGAAGTATACACACAAAACCCCAAAGGGGTCAATAAAGTGCACTGTAATTCATGTCCCTTCCTTTACAGCGGCTGAGTGAGCCCCCAAATGCGCACACAAATGTGTCTTATAGTTCACAGTCATTAAAAAAAGCAAACACACAGTGACCCACTGAGCTGAATTGCCTTCTCTTACTCCTCCTTTTAGAGCGCTCCTCTCTGAAGGATGAGGATATTTTTGTTCTTACACTCGATCTGATGGACCGCGCATCACATCAAGACAAAACCGCTACAGCTCTGAAGCACTTCGGTGATGTAAATGCAACCTGTATTTCATACAGAAAAGGTTTCTAACTGGTTCATTGGGTAAAGATATAATATACAGTTAGCAGGATCAAGTACCTTGTTCAAGTGGTCAGTGGTGATCTGAGGCTATTTGACTGCCCCAGCCATGGATTAATCTCACAACCTTTGTATCACTAGCCCAGATTCTTAACCACTAAGCAAACCATGGCCTAGTCCTCTATATCTGTCATTTTATTTGGATTTCTCAGTAATATAGTCTGAAAACTATTTGTTTGTCTGCATTCTCAGATAGACGTGCTGATAAATAATGGCGGCCGGTCCCAGCGTTCATTGTGTATGGACACAGATGTGGACGTGTACCAGGCACTTATGGAGCTCAACTACCTGGGTACTGTGTCTATCACTAAGCAGGTGCTGCCACACATGACCCGTCGTGGTAAAGGTATCATAGCAACCGTCAGTAGCGTTGTAGGCTTTGTAGGGGCGCCCCTGGCAACGGGCTATTCTGCAAGCAAGCATGCAGTGCAGGTGAGAGCAAATGTCACAAAATTCTGTGCACTTCTAAGTACATTTGCAGGATTATTTGATATTGGTAAACAGTTATCAAAAAAGCTCTTGTATGGTGAGAAAAACAACCGTTGTGTTTTTGCAGGGTTTTTTTAACTGTCTTAGAACAGAACTCGCTGATTATCCAAACATCACAATCAGTATCATTTGCCCTGGGCCTGTGATCTCAAATATTGTTCAGAACGCTTTTACCGAGGAGCTTGAAAAGGTACCTGCACATCAGTTTAAACCTAATCACCATCAAAGAAGAACACTAACTTACTGCATTGTTTAGGTTTTTCAAAGGTTTTAACCTGCATGATTCTCTTACCAGCCCGTGGCCACAGCTGGCGATCAAACACATAAGATGTCCACAGAGCGCTGTGTCCACCTCATCCTAGTAGGACTGGCCAATCATGTGAAGGAAATGTGGATTGCCCAACAGCCCTTTCTGCTGTTCTGCTATTTGTGGCAGTACACTCCCACTCTGGCCTGGTACATCACAACTATTCTGGGCAGAAAACGTGTGCAGAACTTCAAAGCCGGACTGGTGAGTACTGGCAGCTTAGCGTAAACGGGGAACTTAGACCGGCTGAATGTAAACTACCATCCATTAAAGCAGATTATATTGACAACAAACTGCAGTTTGATAAATCACAAATACATCATTTAAATTGATCATTTAGATAAATCACAAATACATTTTAATCAATACTTCTTTTTATTTCCCTCTTTCTAAATACTCCTCTTTTTTAGGATGCAGACTCTGCATACTTCAGCAAGGCAAAGGTCAAGACGACCTAAAAGTATTGTTGATTGAGCTTATTTTAAAGAACCGATTTGTGCATTCCTGTACACTTACAAAAAGAGGAAGGACAGAAGAGTGGCACTTAGCCCAGTCTGCTAAATAAGGAGTTAGCCTCACACTATTTTGATGTGTAATTAAATATAAATAGAACACTGTATAAAAGGCAAATAGTAGCCTTTGAAAAGATTAGTCAAATGATGCTTGTATGTTTTTGTGGGTTTTACTAAAATGTCTGTATTAAAAATGTTCCTGTCACTTATATCTGTAACTAATCTTAACATGTTCAAGTCTGTGTAAAAAAAGACAGTAAAGGATGTATAAAACACATTTGTATTTTTCCTTTACATACAATTACACAACCATACAAAAACTGAGCCAAAGCAAGATGAACAAAGGTTAAAAAAAATTACCTTGAAATCTTTACACCTGGTGCTCCAATGTAGAAGTCATAGAAGATTATTCATAACCATTCAAAAACCAAATAACCAAGGCACATACTTCAAATTTGACAAATAGGTTAATAAAAGGGCAACAGTTTATATGTTCTCCTTTTCAGGTCTCTCGGTAAAGCCTACAGATGCTTAACATGAAAGCGCAAAAATGAAAGAACATAAAACGGAAGCTCAATGTGAGATAAGACTTAGTCAAGGACAACCAAAAGTTCCTACTTATGTTGGTTCGTTGAGGAGTACAATATTCCAGACAAATTTTCCAGAGGAAAGAATAACTGCGCTGTTTGTCTGAATGAATCTACAGCACAAAAGTGTGGAGAGTCTTTGCAGATTACCAGATCAGTGTGAGTTTGTTCACGTTTGTTATGCACACAGAACTTCTGCTGACCTCCATCCGTGCCTTTATTTCAGAAAGTTATGTCGGTGCAGTAGTTCTGCAATTTTAAACTGTCATTCAAATAATTCAATGAACCCTATACCAACAAGTGCAACTGACTGAATTCAGTGGAAAGAAGTGACTTTGGAAATCCTGTATTGGGTAGCACCTGTTTGTGTGTTGAACTCAGGTTAGGTGTGGGTAAATAAATGAGAGGGTGTAGCAGCTGATGACCGTCACAAGCAGCGCAGGTGGATAGGTGGGGATGAGTAGATGGGGTATCCCAGTGGTGGATCGGCTGCTTGTACGGTCAGGTTCCTCAGCATCACGGGATGGGCCTGAATGCTGTACCGCTCCTCGTCATCATTGGTGGCGTACAGCAGCTCCCAGGACAGGTTGGCCCACTGGCCTCTCACACCTTCCTCATTTAGGAGTCCCACCTGGACCAGGTTCTCCTGCAGGGATAACACGCGGCTTGTATATGTCCCCTACGGAAAGACAGAGAAAATTATTACATGGCAAGCATGGCTTTATTTTCATTAATTATTTATCTGTAATTTTTGGGGGGTTAAAAATAAACCAAAATAACTTAAGTACATGACAGATCAGTGTTCAACAAGATCTTACCATATCCCAATGGTAAGTTGATTTATAATAAGGCGATTTAGAGAGGTGAAAGTTACAGAAACAAGCAACAATATGTTCGCCCACTCTGACACTAATTGCAGACAGTCAGACTATATTTGAGGCTTTCCTGTGTATAATTATGTGGAGTTGGATTTTGAACCAATAAGATTTCACTATGGGCGGGGCTACTGTCACATTTACATTTATGCATTTGGCAGACGCTTTTATCCAAAGCGACTTACATTGCATTATACTATACATTGATTCTTAGTATGTGCAATCCCTGGGCTCGAACCCATGACCTTGGCGTTGTTAACGCCATGCTCTAACCACTGAGCTACAGGAAAGCGCTCACAAAATTTAACCAACCATCAAAATGTGTCAGTTACCATAGAAAGGTCGTGTCCAAGAGAGAACAGGTAGGGCTTCTCCTGTACAACCTTCTCTTGCCAACTACGGTCTGTTACCAGGCCGATGAACCAGTTGTCATGGTAATCCTGTAAAGTTGTGTAGAGCTCATCCAGACTCTCCATTGGACCAAGCGATGCCTGGTCTACCAAAAGTTTTACACTGTACCTACAAACACAGAACAATTAGATCTTCACAATTTGTTGGGGACAATACAATGCTATACACAGAAAACATACTGATACTTGCATGTGCAGCTCTGCTTTTACCTGAAGGCCCTGAGTGTGAGCTGATGCAGCTCCTTATTGGCTCTGAGCCATTCAAGCCCCTCTGTCCAGGGGCCGTCCCCACAGTACAGCCTGAACAGCAGACTGGGACTGAACACCTGAGCATCTGCCCCCAGAGCCACACAGCATGATAGAACCACCCGGGCATATAGATCCCGCAGGGCACAGTCCTCCTGCAAACCACGTGTCACCTGCTCAAAGTCTCCTTCACCAAAGCTCTCCACCACCAACTGGGACAAACAAAAGCAGAACCAGGCCTCTGGGAAGCAAGGCTGCAGAACCTGGAGCTTGGATGGAGCTAAGGGAGCGGTCCGCCAGTCTGTAGGCAGAGAGAAGAGTTCTGAGTGAGGGCTAGTGAAGTGAAGAGGCTGGGAGTTGCACGTGCTGGTGGTTGAAGTGAGAGCAGGGATGTTATCCTTCCCTTTATCCACAATGGGCAGTCCAAGCCCCAGACCTAAGCCCAGAGGCCTAAGGGTTGGAAGAGAGGACAGGGCCATGCTCTCATATAGGCTGTGGATTTCTACAGAACCTGGCAAAGATACTCCCAATCCCAGCTCTGTCTGTGATTCATCTGTCCGTACCATCATTCTGATTGGCCGCCGCACAGGCACTGGACCAAACAGATCGTCCTCATCTGACCAATCAGCAAAGGATGACAGACTGGAACTGTCCTGCCCCCTCAAGTGAGATGAAGAAGAGGACTCAGGACGCACTTGAGAGTCTATTCCAACTTTAACCACAGCTGGACCTGGCTCTGAGGGCAAGACATGCTGGGAACTCTGTGACCTGCGTCCAGAGGTCTGTAGCGATTGTTCTTTTGTTCGATGAGTACCACAAGAAACTTCCTGTACACAGTGACGCAACAAAATCCAGACAAGCGTTTTGAGAAAGTCTGAGTTAAGCTGACGCAGGTGGTCTGGGGAGTCAATGATTCCTGTTAGGACATTTTGGGCATCAGAGTAGACCCTGACGGGCAACACAGAACAGGGAGTCAGAGCGTTACCCCAATGAGGGTTCCACAGTCGGAAACACTGGCCAGGGCGCTCCACGTGATCGAACGCTCCTTCAAAAACTTCATCCACACGTCGAGCTTCTACTGTGTGGCATGATGTTTCTTGTAGTTCCAAACCCTTCAGCAGAACACGGCAGAATGTAAAACTCAAGTCAATTTTCACACAAAATAAAACAGTGGAAGAGAAACCACAAATTAGCATACGTAGTCTTAAATCTCTGCGTTATTTGCTTAAATCATAGATTAAAAGCAAGTGCACCTTAATATTGACATTGCAGTAACCGTAGCCTCTCTCAAGAACCGAGATCCACAGAAGCCGACCCTGGAAGCGACCAAGGTAATGAGTCCCAGGAGAACAGGAACCTACAACCAGTCATCGAACAGTTAAAAGACACTTCAGTCTAGAGTGCTGCATGAATATACATGTCATATAAATGTAAACAACAACACTAGTGAGATGATCTAGGAATCTGTAAACATGCACATATTGAGATGAGGATGAGATTAATCTCATGAATTGGACAACTAATGGGTAACTAATCTCACTCACCAAACACGCCATTAGCAAATGCTGATCTGATAGCAGATGCCAGTCTTTTGCAGAGCTGCTGGTAATATGCAGAGTCTGGACAAGGACAGGCCATGCCAGGGGTGCCCGGCCACGAGCGCAGCGGCCTGGGGAACCCCACTAGGAAGACGGGTAGTGTGAAGAGAGGGAGGAGAGGAGCAGAGAGAAAGGCGGAGAGAGCCACCACGCCCAGCAGCAGAGGGCACAAAGCAGCGTTGAGGGCCAGCAGAGTGCCTGCAGACTGACGTCGCTGTTTACTCTCCGTCCAGGATGTGATCAACACCGTAAGAGCAAAACTCATCTTATACACAAACTGAGACACACGATTTATGATCAGAGAGACCTGAAGATAAAAAAGATACACACACATAGCTCACATACAGATCTTACTAGGGCAAACAGATGAAAATAGTACATGCGTTTTAAGTCATATTTGGCTCTGTTCCAAAACACTGGTTTGTCTCTCATAGTCTACATAAGCAGCTAACTTCTAAATCATCCAAACCATCATGGAACTTAAAAAGCAACGGATTTAAAACTTTACAAAACAAAACTCAATCAACGCTCATATATTTTGGTCAAAACAAAGGATGCCAAAAGCCAGCGTACATTTGCTGTTAGGACTGGCCTTTGCATTTTGAGTATGCCTAGAATGGCTAAAAACGCAGTCTAGGTAGGCAGGACCAGAAAAGGTCCAAGTTCTGCTTTCACGACTTACCAGAATCAGCTGTACTGCAGTGCCCAATTCATGCCATCTGGCTACTCTGTGTCCACCTGCAAGCCTGATGATCACCACCAAGACCATCTGCAGAAGAGCAG
>JAZGTJ010002214.1:0-44478 GCA_036877575.1 Botia almorhae | reverse complement strand
CAGATTTTGAGTGAAAACCTCCTTCCATCAGCAAGGGCATTGAAGATGAAACGTGGCTGGGTCTTTCAGCATGACAATGATCCCAAACACACCGCCCAGGTAACGAAGGAGTGGCTTCGTAAGAAGTCCTGGAGTGGCCTAGCCAGTCTCCAGATCTCAACCCCATAGAAAATCTTTGGAGGGAGTTGAAAGTCTGTGTTGCCCAGCGACAGCCCCAAAACATCACTACAACATCACAGAGGAGATCTGCATGGAGGAAAGGGCCAAAATACCAGCAACAGTGTGTGAAAACCTTGTGAAGACTTACAGAAAACGTTTGACCTCTGTCATTGCCAACAAAGGGTATATAACAAAGTATTGAGATTAACTTTTGTTATTGACCAATTACTTATTTTCCACCATAATTTGCAAATAAATTCTTTAAAAATCAGACAATGTGATTTTCTGGATTTTTTTTCTTATTTTGTCTCTCATAGTTGAGATATACCTATGATGAAAATTACAGGCCTCTCATCTTTTTAATTGGGAGAACTTGCACAATTGGTGGCTGACTAAATACTTTTTTGCCCCACTGTAATATCAGCACCTTATGGATCCAGTGGCACAGGTAACATATTATACTGTTAATTATATTAATGTCATGATTGATTAATGCAGAACTTCCACATTGGCTTTTAGAAGAACTTACCACCAGATAACAATATAGTCTTGGAATCTCAGTGTTCATTGGCCTGAAATGTCTTTTATCATAGGCCCCCTGATAGCACACAGGTCAATTTGTTTCTCATAAGTGCCTCACAGGCAGTATTTGTCCTCCGAGTATTCCATGACATTTACAAACCCCCCTCGTGAGGAGAGTTACACATAACCTCTCAGACCTCATTAACTCCAATATAAGACCACCTCATAACTGAAGCAGTTTGCTGTGTCACACATAACCCCTGACAGTAAAGACCATTGCTGACAGTTTTACACTCATGTGTCTATTTGCATTTACCCATAATGCACAGGCAGAGATACTCCTGCAGTCGGTCACGGTAACACTGCATTTGTCAGCTATAACACATTGCTTTGATAAAAATGAGTGTTAAAGGATTTTCAATACCACACATTTACAGTCGCCTGTAAATGAGGTCTAAAGGTGTAATGAAGCTCAGCCCATGAGTCCATAAACCATTTAACACAACACCACATTACCTCATCATGTAAACAGTGTGATAAGAAGCTACAATGCTACACCTGCTACACTTAGAATCTTGTTACACTTGTCTATGTCTGATTACTTTATTGATGGAAGTAAGGGAGCCGTGTGTGACTGATAACATGCTTTGTTGGATCTGTATATGTGTCTCACTTCCTGCTGTGTTTGTCAGGGTCATGCAGTACAACACGTAGCGTTTATTGATCATATTAGCTCAGAGCGCAAGGAATGGGTGGGGGACACTGTGGCCTTGATTGGCTTAGTCTAATGACTTTCCCTGCCCCTCAGTTCTAGTAATGGTAATCTAATAATAGGCGTGTTGTTAGTATGAATGGCAATAGCAGTCCTGGTGGAAAACTGTAAATTTGATCTTTGATGAACTGTAAAAAGTATGCACGCTCCCATTCTAAATCAATTTTCTGTTATGGAATAAAACATACTTTATTTGTTCTATATTGTTCTGTATTGTATATTTTCTGTATTGTTTTAAAGGTGCATTTAGTAATTTAAAAATTTGAGGTCAGGTTTACTCATAAATGCGGCAACACATTTCTGTGTTGGGAGGCTGTTGGTGGATCTGTTTAAAAAAATGCAAAAGATATTATTAAATATTTGTTTATTAATAATTCATATGCAAAGCACTTGACTGTTAAAATAAACATCATGTTTTAATATTTTGTTATCTAATCTTATTCAGATATTAATGCATTTGCAAGTGTGGCTTAAATGTCTTTCAAATGCTGTTGGGGAGGCCACTGCACCTTCAGTGTATAGAAATATTTACTAAGGGCAATAAAAACATAATTTTTATCAGAAGGTGAGACTGATACTGTTCTTGATAAGCTGCAAAGAACAGGATGAGGTAAATGAATGTGTAATTTTTTCACAGTATGTTTCCTGCCTTTAAATGCAGCACAGCAGCCACTGGGGGGTGGAGTTTTACCTTTTTCTACTGCTATCCCATGACAATACATTTTAAATAGCCTTGAAAAAAGTTTTAAGAAGTTCTCTGACAGAGCATAATGTCCGCCGAGGGGCTCTCTCATGGCCATCATTCACTTTATTACACACAGTGTTTTTTTCTGTTTGAATTCTCAAAAGACTATGACTAAAAATTATTCCTTTCTTTATGTGCTGTGTTGTTTTTATTTATATACAGTACATGTATTGATAAGACAAATATTCCCAGTGTATTTAATTTGATGTGAAGTATTTTGTGGAATGCAACAGAAGTGAACACAGCTATACAACTTTAAAAACTAAATGTTGTTTATAAATAAGACAATCCAATTCACAGAAGTAATCCAATTACTTTTAGAAATGCCTTTTGAAATATTTACATATAGTGGTTTATACACAAAACATTCCTTGCTTAAGTTTGTAGAGGTAGGTAGATAGAACAGGTAAAACACAACAATCAATCTGAATCAGTCACTTCTAAATTTTAGAGCTGTGTAGATTTATTACTTTAAATTCTAATCTACACAATATTCAAGGCCATAATACAGTTCTCTACACGTGTAATGTAACCATCAATTAAATTCTATGTTCAGCTTTATTCTTTCAAACTAGACTATATCTAAATCTATAACTGTAATGTAATGCAGCTACAGTTAGACTATGTAAAATCAGGCCATTACTGGTGTGAAGGCCTTGAGCTGCTGTTGATGTTGACTATCAGTCTCAGCTCTGCGGGGTGAGTATCAGAGGTTAAATGAGAGGTATAATGTTGCTTTGGCAGCATTCGCCGCTTCGCCCTCTAATTGACGCAATCATTTCTTATCACTTTGATCTTGGTTGCCTGTACCTGCCTAAGCCATAGAGTTTTCTTATTTACCGATGCGGGACTTTATTTATTTAGCCTCATTATGGCGGTTGCTGCATTTTGCTGCTTTTAATTGTTCCCCCAATGAGTCACTATAATAGTTTTCTCTCTCTTGTTCACTCACTCACTCACACACACACTCACACATACTTTCCTTTCCCTGCAGGAAGAAAAGAAAGAGCGCCCAGGAGGATTGTGGGTCGTTCCTGCTGCCGCCTACACCGTGTTAATGAGGTGCCTTCGGGAAGGGGTAAGACTGCTACACTGTCCTCGCAGAGTGCGTGTAAGCGCGCATATCGTGTGTGTACGTGAATGAGCGCACAGCGGGGCGGGGGGATCTGTCTGATAACTAACCTCCCCCACCCCTTTTAGGCATTATTTGCCTGCCGCAAGTCAAGGGCGCTTGGCACGCATGTTTGTCAGTCACACATGCTCACCCTCTTGCAGCAGAAAGACTCACATAACCACACCTCAGGTTGTCTTAGTAGCAATTAACCACGCTGGTCTGCATTGTTTAAGATTGGAAGCCATCTGCATGGAGACAGACATCAAACCCATCATCTCCAGTCTGAACAGACTGTGTTTACTGTGAGCTTCCCAGGCACAGGGGACAGAGCCCCATAAAGACTCCCTCATTATTCCTTTATTAACAGGGGAAGATCAGCCATTAAGAAGACAATTTAGACTGGAGCCACAGCTTGTGTAGCTCATCTAAAACGTTAAAAGAAAGTATTGTGTGAGAAAAGTAAAGTTTGTATAGCTGTCGTCAAATAATGATTTCTAGCTGGTCAGCTGCCAAAAAAAATGGCATCAAGTAGTGCCCTCTAGTGAATGTGCCCAAATTTAGCCCTTTGCTCCATCCTGCTTATGCAGCATTTGGGTTTTTTGTCTCATCATTTTTTGCCGGTGGTTAAATTTATATTCTCACCTGGTTGAAGCATTACTGGAGTTCATTCCTTTTCCTTGAACTTTCTGTTTTGAGTTCATATTCTAGAACCGAGAGCCTGTGATGATTATCAACTGTTGCATGTTCTTATGGTCTTTAAAATGTGTTTTTGATCATATTTAGCATATTTTTCATATGGCGAGCTCCAACTGCAATTTTTAGGGACAGAGGTGCACTTGTTTTGTCTGTTCCCCAGTGTGGCAGGTGAGTGAAGATAGACACATGGGGAGTGGTGTCAGATTTTAAAGAAATGTTTGCAAAAATTTAAAAGTTGTGCAGAACACCAACGCTGTTCTTGGTTCTGCTAAGAACTTCTGCTGTGTCAATGCAGGTGTGGCCAAGCTCCAGACTTTTTGTGTTTTGGGTGCATGACATTGTGTTCCACATAAACAAAAAATGCTTTTTAGATCAATATCTAGAAGGTCAAATTTGTGAAAGGACATGCTACAGCTACAATGTTTTTTATTTGCTTTGCTTACGTCAGTGAGGATCGTTGTTTTTGTGATTTATTGTAATATTTCCATATAAAAAGAAGCTGTAAGTCAGTTGACACATTTGCTTTCATTTGGCACTTTGGCGATCATTCATTTTTCCTATTTTTGTTTGTTTGACTTACAGTCATCATGTTGTTTTGACATGTAGAAACATACTGTGCTATTAGTTATTCAGACTTGCTATTAGAATCTTTACACTGCTAAACAATAAACCTAAACAGAGACAGCTGAGGATAGAAAGAGAACTATAACTATTCTAAGATACACAGCTTATAAGCAAGTCTGGTTTCTGGCAGTAATAAGCTCAGTAATCAGACAGAGAGCTGCTCTTCCAGCGCTCTCACTCCTGGGCTCTTGCTCTCTCTCTTTTCCTTCCCAGCAGCACTGCCACCAGCCTGTGCAGTTGATCACTCTTAAAAGCAGGTCTAGACTGACAGCGACATGACTCAAGCAGAGGCAAGGGCCAGATGCTGCTGCGACTTACTGATGCTGCTGCTCCCTCTCCTGCGACATGCTAATTGCACCCTGCAAGCATAACAGTACATTTTTTGGAAAGCGACGAAAGAAAGGGGAGCAAATTTAATTCAGCTGATTCCACAACATTAGCATCACACATTCTTAGCTGCTGTACAAGTACAGTAATAAATCTGTGCGTGTGTGTGCGTGTGTTTCCAGGCTGATGTAGGCAGTAATTGTAATGCCTCACTGTGCTGACCTGCTTGAGAACCTCTGCTGATTCAGAGAGAGCTGAGCTTAGGAAACAAGACATCAGAAAGAGAGGGAGAGCTAGAGCGGTAGGGAATTATAGGAGCAGGAGAAAAAAGGGCAGGAGGTGATGATGGGAAAGGGTTGGGGGAGGGGGAAGAGTACCTAACACACATAGAAAAGATGAGAGTAACAGAGGCAGCCGGAGAATATTGTGTGCTCAATCGAGAGTGAGAATACTCTTAATACAGGAAGACAGTGCTGCATGCTGGCAGGTTTTCAGGTCCGACTGCAGCTGGAGAAGCTGTGTATGTGTGTAAGTGTAAGAAAGTGTGTACGCGGATGATGAAAGGGTTGTGCTCACTGTAAGTGGCATGTAGCAGAGCCCTGGGCTGCAACTGGGCATCACGCTACTCCTCCATTAAATATTTATTGCACACACACACACACACACTTTGCATATTCCATTCCCTCTCTATTAGCTTGGCCTGTAATGCTTCTCTGTAGTGCACACTGACCCTTATATGACTCTATATGAACGTCTGCGAGGACTGTGCTGCAGTTTAATTACGATGTGTTTTTGCTTCTGATCTCCTTTCCTCTGTAATCAAACACACTTAACAACTCCACACACGTTTTCCCCCTGCACATTTAGCCAAGCTGCTGTGCTGAATCAGTCTTAAACAACCGTTCAGTATGCATCACCGTGGGGCCCATCGCAACGGAACATTGTTTAGCATGTTGATCGTAAAGGCTATGCGACTTTCTTACCAAAGGCTGTCAATGCTACATGCGATCTGGATTATTGTTTTTATAACATTCACACTTGCTCCCATTTATTTTAGATGAAGCTCAAAATAAATCAAAATTGACTATATTTTCATAATGCACATTCCTAGTTTTATTGTTCCAATTCATCAGCACACATTATGCAGAGGAACAAAAAAGGTTTGTTTTTGTAATCTTTTAGCAAAAGAGTCTCTTAAATAACTTGTTTTATTAGATTATAATTATTAAATGATGTCACTTAAAGCATTTTTAGGTTATTGGTTAGTGTTAACCAGCAGCCAGAGAGCAATTAACATGTCCGTGTACATGCAGGCTTATTGTATTGTGCACCTTTTCCACTCCAGATTTTCCAATCCACATTTTGGGTTATAGAAGTCATATAATATAGAGACCCTATACTTAGCAGAATGGTCTTAAATTCTACTCAATACTTATTCATTCTCATATTTTTTGTTACTCCAGCAAGTGGCACAATATTGAGCAAATGTACATTTTTTATTACGCAAGTACTGTAAATATAACATTTCAGTAGTTGCTTGTTTTATAAAATGCGTTACATATGTTAAAGAAAATTGTGCACCCCTGCTGTAAACATTACTGTAATAAAGGTTACAGCAATAACAGAAAAATTATTTTAAAAATTACTATTGGGATATTGGGAGAAGCTTGCGTCCCAGTCTGAAAGCCTGCAAGCAAATAAAAAAAACCCTGTCCAAGTCTGCCACTTACAATCCAATGAATTCTACATAATCTTTTCTGATTGGGAGAGCCCACATTAGCCAGAATAAAAGAATGTTTATGTACCTGGGACTGAATGGATTGATGTTGTAAGAGTGAGGAAGAGCTCATCAGTGAGATCACATTAATGAATGGCTAAGGCAATTTACATAGTCCTTTATTCAGGGCCAGGTGTGCAGCTCCTTCAAACAGATGTGCATGTTGTTAGAAAAAGCCACACAGAGGTGACCTCTGTAGGCTTTACATAATCTTTTTCTCTTACGAACATGCACTGTGAAACCCGAAGTAGGTTTGTATAAGTGTATTTAGCTGTAAAAAACACCTGTACCCTTTACGAAAAATGTTAATTATTTAAAAAAAATAAGACCAATAAGCATAATTTTGCATAAATTCAGCATTTAAATTCTTTTAATAGTTTTCCAGATGGTCTCAAAATGCCAGTGACACTTAGCAAGCACAACTAATTATTGCACTCTTAACTGTAAGGGTAGCATGACTGTAATATAAAAAAAACTGAGTACTGAAATTTAGCACACTGCTTACCATACATTTATGATACAAACATAAATGATACCTCACCGGTGAAAACATACATTAAACTTACATTGAACATAGGACTCCAGCCATGTATTGTATACATCAGGATCAAAGATTCCTAGGAATGCGCCAGTAAGCAACCACCCAGAACACACTAACATCATGAGTGTTTTGTGCAGGGGAAAAAGGCAATGCATCTGTGTCAAAGGAATTATGTAATTTTACTTTCAAGATGTTAAACTTTTTTTGTACATCTCTAGTTTTTGTTTCCGTTCGCACATCGGCTTTTTACAAATGTAGACTAGTTTAGGTTTGACCTCCTGTTACCATATCGAGTTACTGACTGCTGATGTTGCGAGAGAGAATTTGGGAGAAATACATAAATTCAGTAAAGGTTTGGCTTGAGCATGGCCCGAAGCAAGAATCGAGCTGGGAAGCTCAGCAGAGGTGTGTGAGGGAGAGAGAGAAGGAGGCAGAGATTGGAGGACAGATCTCTGGTGAGAAGCTGTCCTCACCTCGTAGCCCCTGTAAGTCTGACACTGTGTGGGTTTGGGAGGCAGCCGCTAGTTTATATATAAACATACCAGAATAAGTCCTATGTGCAGTGTATCAGCCAGAGCTCATGGCATAGAGCAGCATGATTTGGGCAAGGCATCTGGTTTTCCCCTGTGTCCAAGCCCGACAGGTTTCCAGTGACAAGTAATTTGTCTGTTTGCACTTAGAGTAAATGTAACATGACGCAACACAATCACGGCCAATCAGAACATGTTTGTTGCAAATGCAGAAAACTCAAATTTACATAAATACATTCTTGTCACTTTATTGCATCATGCTTGATTAGAACACAGTGTTGTTATAGTTATCTCTGTGGCTACAGATACAGTGCAAGTTTTGGGAATTGCAATCAAATTTAAAGTTTGAGAGTTAATTCCTTTAATTCCTGTTATTGTGTTTAAGTACAGAATGCAGTCAAAATCTACACACAAAATCCAGATGACTGACGTAGCGACAGAGACAGGATCTTTTTAAAAATAAAATTTATATACATCTGGCATGATGGTAAGTAAATGATGAGAGGTTTTTTAAAGGGGTGGGGGGTCTGAACTATTGCACTGTTAGGACTGGTTGTGTTGTCCAGTTATCACTCCCATAAATAACCATATCCTATGTGCTGTGTGTACTGAACAAGTGACAACCATATTTAGCTATGATAGTCATTCATATGCCATTCATATTTCAAGAGCAATTTCTCTATTCTGTACACAAAGTAAACAATAACATAGTAAATAAAAATTCACTCTAGGGGATTGTCATTTTAAAAACAAAGTGTGCATGGCCTCTGCGGTCTGTGAAGTTTTGCTTGGGTAATTTGTGGTTGCTCTGGTCAGGAGAGCCTACAAAAACTCCCCTCAACCACAGTCAGATGATCCCTGAAGCATCTTACTCAGACCTTAGTGGAAAGAGACTCACTGTGTGTATTCTAAAAAGCACCAGCCTGCCTACAATAAAGTGTATTTGTCCTGTGGAACTGAAATTCTTATTGGGCAACCTGAGGCTGGTAGATTTAGTTCTATTTTCTATGCCTTTTTGACAAGGCTTGTGTTACAAGAAAATAGCAACTGCTCTGCATCTCCCCCACCCTGCACCCTTGCACCCTGTAGCAGCTGTCAATCATTTCCCCAATTCTGGAGAGTTCATTACCTAAAACCTCCATGAAACCAGACCACCAGATTCTAGCACAAAGAGAGATAGTAAAGCCAGGGACTCTGGAGGAGTTCCTATGTTATTTGAATTGCGTCAGAATATTATACTACTATATACACATTTTAACTTTGTGCCTCCAAGATACAGTATGTGTATTAATACACCTCTTCCACAGACCACGCTGAACTTTCTTTTAGCTTTGAGACAGGGGTCTAGGAACTACATTACAGTGAAGACATCCATATTGCATAGCAGCAGTGCACAGTGTAACCGTGCCTCTAAGATATGCCCAGCTATTTTGCCTTATTCGACTTTGTGTGCCTGCTGTTTGTTGAATGTTGTTAAATGTTTAATTTGGTGCAGAGAAACATGTTCAAGGACAAGGGTCCAAAAACATAAAAATACTCTTTTTGTTCCATAAATCCATAAATCTCTACATATTGCACTTCGTTTTCCAGAAAACACATTTGCTGCCGTATGAAATTCAAGGTAATTATTTCGCTGTGTGTTCGGGGGTGTTCAGGGACTATTAGGTCATGATGTAATTGTGTGAAATTCATAAAGGTCTGCACGTCCCACTTCCAAATTTTCATAATAGTTTCATGAACACACGTCTAAGTGTCACACTTAACTCTACCTACCCTATCCCTTAGATTTACTTAAACTTCCATGTTTTTAAAGCATTAATGCTTTTTAAAATTAACATGAAACAGCATTTGCAAAGTGTTTTACTTTTCGAATATCCTGTTCCACATCAGATTATGCAATAAAAAATGTAGAATAGGGCTTTTTTCCTGTCAGGAATTGATCAGATTGTACAAAATGGCTGTTACGTAAGAGAATGGAGCCAGGTGGTTGGAAGGGAGGGGCTGTAAATTAATTGGTCTTGATGATGTCAGACAAATAGAAAGATTAGGCGTGTTAGACTTGAAGCAGCACTGCTCAGACGGATCAGTGTATGACATCAAAGTACCGCGAGAGAGATTTAAGAGACACGGCATCATCGAATCGTTCTCACAGTACTTTGATGTCCAACACTGATTGGTCTGTGGATTGTCGCTTCAAGTCAGACACACCTAGTGTTTTAGTGACAAATCCAGTGATTACGTTATGAATATAAAAACAAACATTTTTTCTTTAAAATAATCTGTACAGATGAGGCTTGCATTTGGATCAGGAATGTGTATATAGGAATGTTTGCTTTCAAGTTGGTTTAAATTATATTTTTTGTTATATTTGACTTTAATGGTAACTAGTAATATACATTACTGTTTACAAAAAGTTTGGAATCACTACAAAATAAAAAAGATCCATTTATTTATTAGAGATGTATTAGTTTATTGTAGTGTGTAGTTTATTCTTAAGGCTTTGTTCGTCTAAGAATCCTCCATTGGCAGCAATGACAGGTGTACACAGTTAATGCATTTCAGCAGTTTCATTACATGCTTTCTGTAGGACTTCCATAAGTCTTAGGATGCTTGTCATAGACCTTACAGCTCAACAGTATCTGCACCTTTTTAAGTAATAAAATTATAGTGTGTCAGTGTTTCACTTGTATGTTATTTTTCTTTCTACTGTTTTCTTCTTAATTGCCTTTTTTCCCTTTAAAATTGTCTCTAGGAGGCCAGCATCCCAAAATGTTTTCTTTACTGTTGGAGATAAGAATGGCGTTTGGCATGTGCTTATCATTAAAACTGCCAGTTTAGGACCTGTGTGGATTCTGTTTCTTAAACTAGAGACTGTGATGTACTTCTTGTTGTTGTGCATCTGGGTTGTCCTCTCTCTCTGTTCTGGTTACAGCCAGTTTGCTTTTTTCTAAGACAATTATGGAGTACCCTTCATCTCTCAAAAGAAAATAAACTGATTTTTTTAAGAAATGTGTTTATTTTTGGCCAGGAAGTAAATAAATGAATAACCATTGTTTTAAAAGTAATAATAATTTGCAGCATTACTAATGTTTAGGCAGTATTTTTGATACATCAAATGTTTCTTTGGTAAAAAAAATTAATTTCCTTAAAAATGTTTTAGTGGTTCTAAACTTTTATATGTTGTGTGTGTAAAATTTCTAAGCAATTATAATTACACCACTGCTTTCATTATAGCAGTGTTATTAAAAGCAATAGCAGGATATTAATGAAATATGGGGCCTTCATGTTTACTAGGAGGAGTTAGTGGTAAACCACATGGCAGCAAAAACCATAGAGAACGTGTGCAGCCGAGAGTCTCAGTATGCCCAGGGCTTCATCACTGCAGAGGTGGGGCCTACACTCTGGTATCTGTTCACACACTCTACTGTGGACACACTCAGGGTCAGCGCTATATCTGTGAGTAACACATACACAATTTCATCACAGGCATTCTAATGTATACTGTAAGGGGGTAATTAAAAGCAATTGTTCTGAATGCATCAATGTATCAGATGATCTTTCAGTAGCTGAAAAAGGGGTGTGGAAAAAGATGACCCTGTGTCACATTTAAATAATGTATAAAGTAATCTGTAAAGCTTCATTATAATATGACGGCTCTGTCTTGACTCAAGAAACAGAATAAGTCAGTCTAATATATCATCTAATATATACAGGGGGCTCAAAGGTAAGGCAAATAAACAGTAATAAACAGAATTATATGCAATTAAAAAATCTGATTTTTTTTGTGCAACATGCAGAATAATTTGTCAAAGAATCATGGTTTATTGCATCTTTGAGTCTTTGATTGCTTTTTCCGCCTCTGCATGCTATCATATGCTAAAATCCTTCCAAAAATACACATACCTCAGGTTTTTACCTTATTAATAAGCACACATACGTTCTTAATTAACAGCTATTATATGCAAAAAATGCACCAGAGATCCTGTTCCCTCTCTCTGCCCTTCAGGCTCTATGTAAAATAACTCGCCACTTTGCGGGGGCCTTCCAGAGTGTGATTGACAAGGTGGGATTACCCAGCATCCTCAGCTGCCTGGTGTCGGGCATCAGCCGTGTCCAGCAACACATGCTAACTATGTTTGCTGCCATGTTGGCATCAGGAGCACACTCTCACAGACTGGTACAAGACCGGGTATGTATGTACTTTATAGTGTACCCCATAGTGTGTTAGTATTATGTATTGAACATATCCAAGTACATGTTGAGGTTTTTGTGTTCTCCACTAACACATTCTCCACTATTTAAAAAAGATTTAGAAATATATGGATGTAAATCCAGGGATTCAGTCTTGAATAAATGATTCTATTTTAATATTATTATTATTATTTATTTTATTAAATATTCTACTTTATTGGTCTTTGCAGTGTTCAGGATGAGGTTTAGGGATTTGACTGCATAATTCATAGTTGAATAATTCATAATTCATAATCTGAAGTATACCCTCAACAAATATATTTTTATATATTTAAATATTCATGATGTTATGGCCTTAAAGGCACAATTTGTAATTTTTGCAGCTAGAGGTCGCATTTTCAAAACAGTAACAGAGACTCAGCTTGATGACAGTGACAGCATTCCATTTGTAATAACATTTGTTATAATGTATGTACACAACTGAACAAAATATATAATGCTGTGCACGTTGTTTTTGGATATTTTAATACAAAAATCTTACATATTGTGTCTTTATTTATGTCCTCATTTAATGAACAGTATGTACAATGTATGTGTATGTACAGGTAGATACAGTGTTTCTATATAAATGCATTCAGAAAGCATTTACACTCATTGTAAAATGTTTTATAAAAAAGGTTAAAATGTTGAAAAAATGTAGTTGAGAAGCAGAAAAAAGTATTCAATGTTGCCAACATTTCCAGGCCATAACAATTCCAGCGTGTAAAATCCATGGCGAGATGTCTTTGAGTTAAGTTAGGAGCAGTGGAGCATACCTACAGTGTTTTGTACTCCCTGTATAAAGAAGCCCAAAGGACAGGCTCACATTTTACAAACATTGTTGCATTCAGAATGCGTTTCTGAACACACTCACACTTGAACTGCTCTCTAGCTCTTATTTTCTGTTTCTGACTATTACTGTTTCTCAGTCTTTTCTCACTCCCTATTGTGTCACCTATGTCTTTCTTTACCTATTCTTATGTCCTTATTTTCTTTATACTGTTCATCTAATTTGGAAACAGTTTGACAATCTGGTCTGAACAAATTGCACCAAACAGAATTGTTCCCAGACGGGTTTTTAAAACACTGCTAATGTACATTTCAAACACTACAGTCATGTTGTCAAGTCTGCTTAAAAACATAAAATCATTTACATACACATGAAGAGGTATGGTAGATCTCAAATTCAGGGTCTGCTGTAAAACATGGTATTTGAAATCTAATTTAAACCTTTTTTTCAAAGCAAACAGATGTTCCTTCGGACAACATGGGTCATCAGGGTTTGCCCAAACTAAACTTTTTTTATCATCTTTTTGATCATGTGAACTTTTTTCCGTCTGTCTGCCATATTTAGGACCATTCTATCAGACATATTTACAAACCATTTAGCGATCTCAGCATTGACTCTGGCAAGCCTAAATCTGTACACATTTCAATATATTATATATATATATATATATACACACACACACACACAAACACACATGCATTTACGTGATACTAGTCTGTTGTGAATTTATACTAAGCTTGTGTATAGCGAACTGTTGTTTTTTTATTTATTTATTTACAAAGTTGTGTCAATGACTTTTGGATTTCTTTGACTTTGGCACACACACTTTGTACACCCTGTGCCATCTCTTTCTGTTTTGTGTGTGCAATATTGACATCGCTCTGAGTACTGCCAGCACTTCGTTGGCCAACAGCTTTAACATTGGACCATTTTTGTTCATCTCAGCAACTATATGGTGTTTTAAAGCAACTGCGCTGACAAGTGCTGTAACCTGCTGCCACTCAGCATTCTCTTGTGTGTTATCTGAACATCTGAACAAACACTCACTTTTGGTGTTGGCACTTTGTCTCTTCAGTTTTGCAACTCTGTGGTGTTTAATTTACTTTATGACACTTGCTAATGTTTTTTTATTGTTTCTACTAACAAAGTCTTTGAGAAATATGGATTGCTCATTTAAATAATCCCATAGTGTCTAATCATTGGTTTACCTATGTAAATTGAAGCAGAGCAATACCGGGCCCAAAAAATGAATTTAAATTACTTAAAGGTGTGTGATTTCTGTGACACTAGTTGCACAAAGCGGAATTGCAAAACCAGTGAATGTTTCATTATACAGAAGGTGCCGAGACTGTTAATAGTCTTTGAAGCACTCATTATTTCTGGGCAAAAAACACCAGGAATTATTTACCAGTATATCTTGCAGTTCTTTTCTCCCTCACAATTCTTCTCACAAGTTCTTTCAGAAGTTCTCAACCCTCCCCTTATAAACCGGCTTATGTTTCTGCCAGATATGCTCAGCAGCTTGTGAAGCAATGCAGGCCGCGTGGCGTGTCAGGAATGAGCGAAACATTGTTTTGTTCATTATCTAACGCAGCAATCAGTTGGAAAATGGGCTGTAGAAATTGATTTAAATGCCACTGTATACTGCCTTCAAGGCCCTCCCAGATTAACAATGCTAATTTTCTTTGACCTGTATTCATTTGCATGTAAATTTCCAATTTGACTCTAGATATTAGGGAAATTCTTTTGAACGCCTAAAACTTCCTGGATCACCTCTGGACCAATTATAAACTGCTGTAGATTTCTCCGCTTAATTCCCCTGACGAATAGAAGTCCAGAACACGACGTGTTTATTCATACATTGTCTGGCATAGAATTTAAATTTCAATGAAGCGCCAAGCAACTGGGCTAATTGGGTAAGGAAGTGCCACAATCTCGGAGTGCAGCTTGGAATACTGTTGATGTAATTACGATCCATGTGGAGAGTACAGTAGGTACATTTGAAATTAATTAATTCCCCGTCTTGTGTTGTAGTTAAACCTAATATTTTGGATTGTTTTGCTTTTGACAGCCCCCCTCCAATTATGCTGATAGCGGAAGTTAATCAATTCCTCCTGATTTGCTGCTCACTAAATGCTGTGGAACTCATTAGCTTATTAACCTCTGTTTTATATCAAGTGCATTTTGGGGGGCTTTTTCATCCCCTCCAGCACCTCGTGGTGTAAGTGATAGCACCTGTCAAATTACTGTCAGACAATCAGGGCTTACGCCACACTAAATGTCCAGAGACCTCCCTGTCTGTTTAAATAACGCCTGCTCTAACAAGGCCGCGCTAACAGCTTGAACGACTCTTTGCAGGACTTTGTTATGAAGATAATCCGTTCTCTGGAGAGTCCGTCTTCAGTCATCCGTGCCAAGGCCTTCCTCGTTCTTCTGCAGGTCCTTATAAACAACAGAGAGATGCTTCTCTTCTGCTGCAGCTCCAGGTAAGCTCTCCCATCACACCATCCACTGATAACCAGATATACACAGAAGAATAAACAAAGACACAAGCGTAATGGTAAAGCCCATCCAAGTACAAATACGCCACAAAATCCTCCGCATATGAATCAGAGAGACAGATAGAGACCAACAGGGAAATGCTGCTATATGGAAACACATGAACTGAAACAATATCATACATGTTTCACAAATGGTTATTGGAGAGATTCTCTAGAGGCAGAAGACTCTAGGTGGATTTGTTGCTTCACTGAGCAGCCCTCATTCATTATAAAACCTTTAAGAGTTTCAGTGAATTTCCTCAGTTTAATTGACAATTGACTGATGGACTGCTAACATTTCACGAGAAGGTTAGATTTATTAACATTACTTAATTTGAAATAGCTAACAAAATACCAATGAACAATACTTTTACAGATTTGATCAATCTTGGATAATGTTTATTTACGCACATTATTATTTAAAGTTGTATAAGTTAACATTAGTTATTATATTATAAATTATAAATATATTAAAAAACACGTTAACAATGAACAATAGTATGTTCATAAATTGACTCAATATTCGAAAGTGATTTGACTTTTTGCTGAAGGTGATATGGAAAAGTTCAGGAGGGGACATGAACTTTGAAGATAAATGATAGGTAGTAAATGAGAACAGATGATTGTCAACCTCTTTTCTGGGGTGAGTGTAGAGCTGTCCTGAGACGTGACCTGAAAACTTAATAGATTAGTTTCATTGTTTCATCCTTCATCTTCACTCTCCTCTCTGCTCTCAATGTCATTTCCGCCAATAGGATTAGCATTAAAGAAGAAATGTGAAGACCAGCGAGTGTAGTTACAACATGTTTACTTTTAGAAGCTTTTGAATAGTGCTTATTCAACTTTAGTATGTTTGCCCAGCTGTTTATAAGGTCTTATATTGGGGTGTCAGTCATTATTAGTTGTTTAGTTATACTCGGTACATAATTTATTTACACTGTTTGTTCTTATGTCAAGACTTTGTAAGAAGGCCGCACTCTTCACAAAGTGTAGTTGCACAATATGACATACATTTAGCTTTATTGAAGCAATAAATAAATAATAATAAATAAAGGCTATATAACTTAATGCTAATACAAAAAAAGATTTTGTGCAAGAAGCCTGCCAACAAACTGTTAAAGCTGTTCTTAATGTCTCAATTTTAGTTGTGCCTAGTATTTACCAATACTTATTGCCTATTTACTCCAGAGCTAGAAACTAGAAATGGAAAATCGTTCCATTTAAACCTCACTCCCTCAAGAAATCTGAATCTCGAAAATAATCTCATTATTTTCTTTAAATGTAAATCTTCAGAATACAACCGGTCATTTTTTTTCATCATGCTTTCCTAATTCATCTATATTTAATTTGAACCCAGTCACGAACAGCTGAAGCTCCTAATTGGCCTTATCACTGTCGTACAAACATAGGATGTCTGTCATCACCACTAGCTATTCCACCGCAAAAAGCCTGGGAATGAGACTTGCTCTGTCTCACTCCCTCTGTTTCTCATTTCCTCCATCTTCCTCCAACTCTAAGCGGTGCTGCACTGATGGAGTCTGTCAGGACTGACCCAGTGTTCCATCTCCCACAGTGAGAGCGTCTTCTCGCTATTCTCATAAACACTTCTCTAATTAGCTGTGCGGCATCTGCTGTATGCAGCTCTGTCAGACGAGCACTGCAGCCTTAGACGTGTTAGACCGGACACGTTGTGCCTAGCCTCTTTCTGGTCTGAGCAGACACATGGGAGTTCTCCCTGCACACAGATAAGGGGATGTTTTTAACTCAATGAGACGGCAGCAGAGCTCAGAGGTAGCGAGGAGATGTCTCTGTTCTAGGATTGGTCCTCTGGAGGTTTCTGATGGAGGAGGGGTTTGAGTTTGATGGAAGCTCTACTGGTGTTTTTAATTTTGAAGGTTGAGATAAGAGTTGTTTCATTTTCGAGACAGTAAAAATGGTCTCTGCAAAATGGCTACATTGTATATTCGTCTGCATAATGGTGGTGATAAATATTAAATGCTACTGCAGTTAACTGATAATTCTTCCCCTGTTATGCTTAACAATGTGTTTGTCGCATTTTCCCAGCATCTGTCTGGATTTTGTGTTGTATTTTTGAGTTTTTGTAAGAGGCTCATGGTAAATACCTGAGCTGTTTATTAAACTATTCTCCTTTCATTGTGTAGGCAATGATAAAGAAAACAACAATGCTACTATTATAATTAATCACACTGTCCACACTGCAGGTGCCTATAATAGGAGTGATCTACAGAATATTTATAGAACTTAACTGCGTGCATTACTTACTGTTTTTTTAGGACACATTGGAACAGATATACACTACAAATGAAATTCAGGTCACAGCTGTCTCTGAATGTGGTTTGAATAATCATATCTCCAAAATGTTTACAACTGAACCTGTTTGCACTTGTATTTAGCAAAATCTATAAACCGTAGCGCCAGGCGTGAAGAGTCTATATTTGTGTTCATTTAACAAAATTAACTGGTGTGTTTACCTTTGTCCTACCATTTCATAAAACTCCTAAGCTACAATCCAATTAGAGCACTATGACTTTGAAGATGAATTATAATGAATGTTTATGTTTTTGAAACATTTTAGATTGATTTTATTAGTGCATTTGTGTGAAAGTTAGATTAACTCACATTCCCTAAAAAAATAAAAAGGCTGCCCATCACCTGATTAACATGGTTAACCTAATTAATGTTTTAATTAACATTAACATTCTCTGGTTACACTGTGGTATATAGTAGTATCCCAGGTCATGTAAGTGACCATTACTTAAACCCTCTGATGTAAGTAATTTGAGTATCCATGGTGCTACTCTAGCTGCCCACTCAGAGATGTTAGATAAAAATCTGTTCATCAGAAAATTATCTGTACAGCTGTGGGTCTAACCTTCTCTTAGAGACCCTCATCAGTGCTCAACTGATGTCTCCCTCTGCCATGACATACCTAAATCATATAACCAAATGCTCAATAATTTACTGATAATTTGAAAATGATGCCTCAGAGCAGATAAAGACCAAAAGTATGAACTCATTTCATTAGAGCTCAAAAGAGCACAAATCATTATTAGAGTACATATCATCACATTACAGTTCAGGGTGCAAAGATAACAAAAAAACACTAAGGAATAAATGTTACCCTGTCACTTTTGTTGTTCTCACTCATTCAGTCCAGATACTATCTCCTATAGGTTTCCAATTATTACACCATGCATGTGGATCCATCTGTGCACAGCAGTCGTGACACCCGGTAAATGTAATTTATTGTAAAAGTCACAGTTCCCTTTCCTCAATTCTATTCTTCCTCAGGTAATGTAGTGGCCAGCTCGCCGTGTCCGACTCATAAAGGGCTGCTTGATCCTAACATCGCAGAAGAAATGGTTTTGTAAATCATGCCCGTGTGTCTGGATTTTCATTTTCTTTCACGTGCTTCCTCACTAGATTGCCCCTGACATTCGACAACAGTCCCTTCTGAGAGAGTGAAAATGATAGCCTTTTGGAAGGAGGAAATTTATTATAGGCTAATTCAATCTGGCAGCAATGAAGATCTGAGGTATCCGATGCAGGAAATACAGGTGCTCTTGTCAGGAACCACCAGGCTATTATGTTAAACAGTTGTGGCAAAGCTTGTTTGTTACCCAAAACATAAAACTGGGCAAAGAAATATGTGATTACTTCAAAATCAAGACAACCATTTATTATGGTCAACTGCAAAGCCTTGTTTAATTGCAATTGTAATTAAATTGCAATTAATTGTTAATTTATAGTTTTAGTTGCTGCCATCATTAGTCAGACCAGAATCAATAAGTAAATACATTAATTATGTGACTTTTCCCTGAATTCAGTTCAAAATTCTCATTATACATATTTTCCAAAGCAGCATTACCAAGTATCTTACAAATCCCCAGAACATGTATTATTACATTATCTTACCTTTAGCAAATCATTTAAGAGATGAGCGCAACTTGTGTTAAATGCACAGTGTTTAGCTGAGGGTTAATCCAATTTACTGTGAGCCCAGACTTGCCAGAGTTGATGCTGTTACTAAAACTATTATGATAGAAACAATGTTTGTGTAGCATTTGTGCATGTTGAGTGTGTGGTTTGTTTTGTACGTTTTTGTGCGCTGTTGATGAAGGATAGTGATAAAGCTTGCCAGAGAATATTGCTTATGTAGTCTGTTTATGTGGTGACAGGTTCGCGTAACAAAACGAGATGTTGTATTATTTTCTGTGGTTGCATCTAAATGATGAAATGCATAGATAAACCATTAATAACATGTCCATTAGCTCTAATAAAGCTTCTTGTCTATGTTGGGAGGTGAACATAGAAAATTTGTAATTTTACCATGTATTTTTTTCTTTCCCAAATAAACACACATCATAACCTCAATAACCATTTCATAAGTATTCCCAGCTTCCCAGCAGTACTTAATGCAGCATTGCATTGCAAACCCTTGTCTGATAATATGACAGACAGCAACAGTTTTCAAGCTATGATTGGTCAGTAAGGTTTAAAGACTAAATCAAAATTAAATCAAAATTGGACAGTTGTAGCTCTTAGTCCAATGTCTGTTAACCTTAAAGCCATCTATACACTATGGTACTCTTAAAAGCTAATCTTTTAGCAATTTGAAACCATATAATTAAAATGAACCATATAGTCTTTTGATGTAAGGAAAATGTACCCAAACTGTTGATGACTTGTCTATCCACAGGGATATTTATGTATTCCACTAAAAAGCTTATAAATACCACTTTTCCACCAATACCACCAACGTTTCTTTTTTTAAGGAAAAAAACATAGTTACACACATAGTGATATTAGTTTTTATCACTATGTGTAAACAGTCATATAGTGATAAAAACTAAAGGCTTTAGTCATGGCAGATCATGGGTTCTTTGGGAGAGGACAGGATTGGGGGGTTGCTAAGCAAAGGGTCAATATTTAAGTAGGAGGCCCACCAGAGTCTGAGGTGCCTGTCTTTTGCTCCCATTCCATTTGGATTTACATTTTGTTAGATTGTCGAAACTGAAATACTGGCATCTATTAACGCTTTTCACAGCCTGGGTTCTGCAGTCTTATTCCTCCCTTTTATTAACACCGAGAAAGTGTACAAAACATTTCTTTGAACTCAAAGCTCAATCAAATGAATTACACACCTGAAATCGCTCTCTCCTCAAATTGCTCCATAGATTGTAAGAGATGAGCTCTGCTTTAGAGCCGCTGTAAATTAGGGTATAGCTCAATTCTGATTGACCCTGGAAGAAAGTTTGGGCAGAATAGAAAATGAGAACTAGAAGGACATGGTAGAGTACAGCACCAATGACATTCAAAGCAATTGAGTGCATTGTCTTGATGTTCTCTGTGTTTCTCTTTTTACTGAAGTGACTCACCATGTTATTGTGTTTGTGTATGAGATAGGTTGCCTGTTAGGATATGATTAGACAATTAGAGACAATTAGTGCTCTGCTTCTGAAATACAGAGGCAGTTAGTCTTACTAATGCAAGTATTTTTTTTGTAAAAAAAAATGACAATACCTTTATTTTTTCACTTGAGCCCCTCAGTAACCACCTAGCAATCACCCATAACCCCTTAGAAACCATAATGCAACCCCTGGAAACCTCTGTACACCCAACATTGTGGCATAAAAACAGTGACATCATTTATTCACTCAAGTGGAAAACAAACAAGCCTTTTGTGATTGAGGGTGGGTGATGGATCTTACACACAAGCACAAATCTTTATCTTTATAGGTGAGATAAATCCCATTCTGCCATAACCTCCAGTTTTAATGGGACAATCCATAAGGTGATAGCATTTTAACACTTTAAAACACAAATCACATGGAACCAAGGCAGGTCACTTACACAGCTGTCAGACTCATCTAGAAAAATATAGACTCTGTAAGTTAGCTGTATGCTAGACAGGATTTACAATGTAGCCACATTACCCCAGTGATACCTGGATAAAGGAATCATATTACAAGAAATCATCTTTTGAGAAAGTTAATTGTACTATACAATAAACTCAGAACTTTCTTCTCAGTCCAAATAAATGTTTATCTACACTGCAAAGGGAGGCTCTCTCTAAACTATTTAAATCAGCATTTAAATCAGTTATCAAATCCCATACATTTATTTTCTTCTTTCAGATATTGTTTATTAGTGATGAACATCTCTATATGGATTTGGGTTAAAATGCTGTTAAGTGGTGTATATGCTTCTGTAGAAGACAATAAATTGTAACATCCTTAAAAAGGATTGTAGAAAAAAGTTGTTGTTACTAGGTAAATGAGACAAAAGAATGATTCAAATTATTTATGATTCACCTTTGACCTGGCTTGTCTAGTTCAAGGTTTGTTGCTTTCGTGATGATTCACAATTTTGTCTTTTGGAAATTTATATGAAAAAAAGCTTCCATGACCTTAAAAAGAGGGCAATCTTTGAACCTGACAGCCCCCTAGACTATAGATCCCTTAGATCGTAACGTGTAGAGAAAAGCTTTAAAATATATATTATGTCAACTAACAGGAAAATAATTCACTCAGATATTGGCTATTGTACTATTTTAGGTTTTAGTGTCCTGTTTCTCTTGGCAGTCACACATTTCTTTTTACTGGACTCAAAGGGATTCATAAAGCTTTTAATTTCATTGGTGCTTTCCATGAACATAGAACATTTTTGTGTTCATTTTAGTGCCAATTACCAATCAGTGCAGTAGAGTCGGTTAGCAGCTAATTCAAAATCAGCATAAAATATTGCATTATGGAGCTATGGGCATCTAAACTAGTTATTAAATGCTAACTGTTTTAGGCTACAGGGTGTTCCTGTAGAGCATTGTGTTAACAGTGCAAAAGTTGTGGGTTTAATTCAAGTACTGATAAAATGTATACCTTAAATACACTGTAAGTCGCTTTGGATAAAAGCATCTGTCAAATGAATGAGAACTGTAGGTTCTGCTTTTATTTTTTGGCCAGTGCAGATTTAAAACCTGTTGTTTGCTTCTCGGTCCCAGGTCTCCTTTTTTCGAGAGTGCTAGTTAAGTAGACGATTGTGCTCTCATTGGAGTGTAATCCAGTGTGTTCCCCCTAGTCTTCTGTTCAAACTTAACTTTCAGCCTCTGGTATAATTGCTGGGTGAATTTCCTTCCCACACTGCTGGGCTCTGTGCAATTTTCTCACTGTGCGCTATTTCATCCGTGTCTAATTTGAGAGACGCGCCTCAGCAGAAATACGTGCACGAGTTTGTTTGTGTGTGCCGCTCTGTGTTGCACGTGTGCTGCGAGAGGCTGGGAGGAATTGACTCCCTCGCGGGGAGATATTGAGGCCCTGATTGTATAAAAGTGTGCAATGCTGGTTGCAAACAAGTTAATTAACAGTGTTTCTTAATTAGCATGGGCTCGGGGGCAGAGATGGGCTGTCACTGCTGGTGTTGTGGATCTCACCCTCTCACAAGCTAATTTCTCTCATTCAGAGGAGGAGAAGAGAGGCTCATGACAAGCTATTTTTATAGACGTGTCTGCGCTCTTGGCAGAGCAGCAATTTTTTAGTGCAAGAATAGTCATTGAATGATCTTAGAAAATCGTAGGTTCTGCAATTCATTTAATGAGCACCACACAGTGTGCCTGGATTTTACTGATGTCAAGCCAACATTTAAAGTAGTATCAGACCACATTTGGCAAAAAGCTTTTTTTAAAGTAGTTTAATAGTTCAGAATTGAGTAGTTCACATAAAAAAGGAACATTGTGACATTTAAAGCCATATGGTTGTCTTGTGTGGAACACAAACTGAATTTTAGAATGTTTACTTTTGCATACAGTACATTGAAAATTAATAGCTTTTGTTGGTTGTTGTGTGAGGAACTGAAATTTAAGTTCTACCAGAGATCATAAATCTAATTTTACTTGTCTAAAGTAATATTCAAACTTTGAGTGTAAAGACATGTTGTGTCTGGTGTGATGACAGACATTGATTCTTTTAATATGCTGGAGTGCAATAAAAAATAAATCTACAAATAATTTGTAGTGAATACTTTTCAGGGAATACCAGTTTTGGTTTAGCAATGACAAAAATAAGGAAATAGTAACTGAATTGTAATTTTTGGCTTAACTGTTCCTTTAATGTTGTGTATAACTTGATTATTCAAAATGTATTAGATAACTATTAATTAAAAAAAATAGACTATAAAATCTATTTTTGAGATTTGCCTGATATTTACTTTCACACAGACTGTATCTCCCCCTTCTTCCTAATCCTCACTGTGTCCATAATGTACCTAACTATATCATGAATATAGATAACATACTAGCTACTTGTTCTCTTATGAGACTTATTCATTGTTTGTAGTAAATTGATCTGTTTGGGTTACTAAGGGGTGGGGCTGAATCAATAGTGTTGTGTTGTGATTTTCTTTCGTCATTGACTCCCTGATGCCAGATGTTAAAATTTTAATTAGTACTACCTGCTGAAGCAAAGATTACCTACTGCTATTGACCTTATATATTCAATAAATAATATATTAAAAAATGTAATATAATATACATTTTATAATGAACAATACAATTTGCAATAATACCACATATTCTGTAGTCTATGGGTTATATATATTTCATAATTTTCCGGTTTTTGTGTATTTCTTTTCATTATGTAAGACTGCTTTGAAACAGTGCAACATTAAATATACATAAATTTAAATTCGATTGAATATAGTGTGGATTATTGAGGGGTGTGCTATTACTTTTGAAAGCAATTTGGACTCCATACCGTACAGTTTCTACAGACCAGAGTTTCATACACTTGGGCTGTGGCCTTTGATTTGGACAAGTAAGCAACGACTTATACACACCAGCATTATGATGCCTTTTTGCACAGTCAAGTGTCACTCAGATTATCTTCAAAAAAGGTCAAAATCTTGTTAGTGGTACTATTCTTCTTCTCAGGGCTATTTTGGTATTTGTTGATTGAAAAGTGTTGATTGTATTGTGCTTAGCAATGGTGGCAAAGCATTTTCCCCTCTACATATACCTTCAGATAAGAGATTTTTTTATTCTGACCAAGACTTTGCACTTGTATTATAATGTGAAATCTAAAGTAGTTCTGAATCCAATGAGATCTGATCCAACCTTTTAACAAAATTGTTGTTTGAACACCAACCTCATTAATCATTTTCAATTGTAATATGTCATTTTGCATGTTTGAATCAGGTCACATTCATTCATCTTTAATTCAGCCTCCAATTTTGTTACCTTATGCACTTCAAATTCAATTCCATAGCAGATGCATCTTGTTCTTTTCTGGTTCTTTCAGCTAGGCAGACAAACATCATTCCCTTCTTGATATTGTTTCAGGATCAACACCATTTCATCTCCTTCCTGTCACCTCTTCAGCTGTTGAGTGTAATTGATTAAAAACATCTATTCTGTCTTCGTTGTGCATCTCAGATCTGTCTCCCCCTCTCTCTTTCCCCACCCCTTCTCGCTCTGTTTGGTCTGGGCATCTGCAGATGAATAATAATGTTTTGCCAACCCTTCTCTCAGGCTGGTGATGTACATTGAAAGAGACGTCCGAAAGGCCATGCCAGGAAAGGAGCAACAAAGCGGCACTGAATACCTGTCAAAATGCCTGACCCCCTTCATTTGTCACATCGTGCACGAACTGCCAGCCATCCTGGGTAAATCAATCACAATACACCCCAAAAAAAGATGAAAAGAGAAGGCAAAGAATTCAAAGATGAGAAGAAACAGCTAAACGAGGCAGGGGCAATGAGAGTGAGCATCTAATTTGATTGGTCTGCCTTTAATTACATTTCTGATTGAATACGTGAGCGGTATCGACCTATTCATGCTTTTGCATTTGGAAATCAGTGCCGCTACACACCACCGCTCCGCAATCAAAAACGGTTCAAACCGGTTCACATCCTTTCTGCAGGTTTCTGCAGACATACCTGCCGAGCGCACCTGCTCCCACCCCCGGCCACCTGCCCAGACTGATCATACCATTTGTTTGTGACTGGTTGGTTTCTCACTGCCTCTGTTTATGTGGGTTCTCCACAGATGACATCCTGTCTGTGTTAGGGTGCATTGTGGGAAGGAAGCATCCATCTCCGACGCAGGCCCGTCAATTGAAGCAGAGCCTTCCCATGATGGCTGTGGTGCTGCATCTACTCACCTCACAGGTGTGTCTTCGTCAGGCTTTGCTCTCTTACAGTTTTGTCTGGTTTTTCAAGGTTTGATCTACACAAGAAGAGAACAACCTTAAAAACTATAATTTTTCTGATAAATCATCTGAAAATGTGAAAGGCTTAGAGTTAATGTATTGTTTGGGTTAGTTCATAGCTGTAGTTCTTAAACTTTTCCAATTACCAGATAAGGATAAGTTATTGTACTGTAAAACACTAAATCAAACACAATTTGTACACAATCGTATGCAATTAGAACAACACAATATTAACATTTAGAAAAGACTACCAAAACAAAAGTGGGACTTCGGATTTTTGTGATAGACTGTGTTGTTTGTCACAAATACAATACAAAATAAAACAGTGGGGAAACAATAATGCTGTTGTCATAGGGACAAATTTTTTTACATGAAACTTAATAAACTCATAATTTCACTATGTTAAGCGTGTTAATCTGCAGAGAAAATAAGAGAAGATTGTGCTGTACCTGCCTGTCACTCACTGTGTTTAATCACTGTGTGCGTCAGAATGAAATGATCTATTAAAGTGCTTTCACAGATTCACACACTCAAATACATAAACACATTATTACTAGTTCCCAAATGGAATTTGATCCCAAAATTGGATTTACTGCTGACACACTCAGTCACGGTGAAATGAATATGAAGGGATGTGGTGTTCTCAGAGATGTGGTGTTCTCTTGGCTGTATTTGCCATGGAGACTCAGTGGCAGATTGAGTCATCTCATTTTCAATGGCTGGAGCTGATAGAGCTGTCTGTCTGATACTTCCACTGCTATTATCTCATCTGAGGAGGATGCACCAATGCGTCAATTAAAACAACGTTGCTGTGGGCGGCGTGGGGTGCTGATAGGCACTTCTTTTCTTAGGCAGATTGTTTTTGTGCATGTGAGCTGTAATAGATCCAGTATATATATATGTTGTATTTATTTTAATAATTCTAACACTCTCCTTTTCTGAGATAATGTTTTGTTTGTTAAACAAAGCTGTCTACATTGTAAATTGACATTCAGTTTCTATGTGAAGTACGTCACAACTTCTTCAGTCACTTTATTTTCCTCATCTAAACTAATAATTTAATTTACAATCATAATATGTGTGGATTGATTGCTTTACATTTTGTTTATTACACATCAGAATAACATATAGATACTGCAATTCGTGATGGCATAAAAATGCTGAAGCTTACTTTGCATGTCAAAACAATGCAAATACTTACAATATGTTGTGGTATGTTTTTAATATAAAACTTAATTTAAGCATTTTTGGAGAAGCATTTAATCATAAATAATTCATAAATAATTTTCATCATTAATTTTGTTATTTAAAAGTTTTGATGATTTAAATAATACTCTGAAATGTGGAAGAATTACACTGCCAGTGAAAAATGTCAATCAAATGGCCCCTTCCTGCCTCAGTGGGTGGTTCTTGGCCCAAACGAGCTGAAAAACTGATCTGGCTCTGTGATACTACTCCATGCGAGATCTCGCTGACACTCAACAGCGCTCATCAGTCACGGGGGTCAGCGCAGAGGTCATATCCAGTGTGTGGAAAGCAGAAGAGTCGTGGCCCTTATGGATAAGAGTTTAATAACTTGCCATCTTGGACTGTGACCTTTGACCTTGCATCATTTCAGTCTTACAGCTCAAACCCAAACTCCAGCATTCTCGTCTTTTAGACCGCTTGTTGCACCAGCTGAGGTCCTTCTGAGAGGGCGATCGCATCCCAGTGTGAGATTTTAAATTGAACATGCTTGACATGAACATCTCTTGTCAATGATCAAAATGATGCATGATGGGAAAAATGTATTCTGTTGTTGGCTGAAACAGCAGCTTTTTTTGGGGCCATCCCACTTGACAAATTGTTGTTTGTCAAGTGGTATGATATGTGTCCAATGAGATCTTGATAAAGCTCTTGATATACTGTATGATTGTCATACTGTATAGTCCGCTGTACATCTTAGCTAAGATGAAGAGCAGTCACAGTTCAGGAATGCAGCCCAAAATTTCTAAACTTGACAGCACCAAGACTTATTGCAAAGGACAAGTCTTAATTGGCTGTCAGAGAGCTTGTCATATTAAGGAATCTAACATAGACATTTTGCCTTATGATAAAATATTTTTTTATGATTTGCAAACTTTGTCTAAGATTGTAGAAATTATGTGCATTTAACTTTATGCAAGACAACTGTAAGACTTAGACACAACTGAAGTGGAGACTGACATTTTTGGTGGAGCTCAAATGGAGTAGCAATTCAAAGCTCTTGCAGTGTATAACAATGTTGTGTGCAGGGCTGCTGATGTATCTTGTAGAACAGATTGCAGTACTATGTACTATGAACTATGTCTCTATGGTGTCTATGGTTTGGCAGATCTTCAGACCACAGGTGGTGACTGAGAACTTTCTCTGCAAATTTGGGAAACTGCTGGTGAGTGGATATGTCTTAGTGTTTTTATAATAATTATTAAAACACACATCTTAATGTTTCATTTTTAAAGGCACAAAATAAAAGATTTTGTATTAGTATCCAAAATCCATCTACACAGTATTTGTTCAATTGTGTATTTATATTATCACAAATGTTTTCAAGTATTTTTAAATTCAGAGAAATTTTCAGTTTTAAATAGTGCACCCTCCCAGGTAACTTGCCGCCTGTCAAGATCCACATTCCGCTGTACTGCCATGGAAACCATGGCAACACATGTGGACAGATGTGGAAGTTTAGGAACAGCACACCACTCTATTGTTGTTTCATTTACTCACTATAGACCACGATTATTGATTACCTTTTACAGCAGGTTCTATGTATTATGTTTGGGTAATGCTAATGTAACTAAGTCCAGTGATCAAGTCGATGACAGTGTAATTAAACACTGTATGTTGCACATAACTAGTAAGCCTTTTTGAAAACTGTGGGTACAGTTGCTTTGAACACGTAAACTGTGCACCGTTAACCCACCAATTCTTTTGATATATAAAGTCACATTTCAGTAATAGTTTGGCATTAACCATAAAGTAATGTGATCAAACATACAGATAATAAAAATTTCATTCATTACTTCATCTGTGAACATGATTTGTGAAATCCTTGTGATTGATTTCTATAATGTTTGTTCGCAAAACAAAACTATAATGGGCAAAACTAGATCAATTAAATTGTAATTAAACAAAGCTGTCTACATTGTAAATTGACATTCAGTACCTATGTGAAGTACCTTTGTGAATTCCTTGTGATTGATTTCTATTGTCCGTAAATAATGAAAGCAACATCATCTATCGTTCCACGGTTCTTCACAGCGTTAGCAAGCTTCATGTTTAATGTTTTAAAAATGCGACCTCTAGCGGCGAAAACTACATATCAAGCCATTGCTCGGTAAAATTCTCCACAGTAAAGTGTAACGCTATGTATATTCTTTTACTGTAGTATATAAGGTATACAAGGTACTCCAATGTACTTGTCATGATTTTTTCTAATAATATTACAATTATATCGTCCAATCTGGTTTCTAAATAATTTTGGTACACGGAATGCTAAATCCCATTGTCATGGTACGCGGCTAAAGAAATTAAATAAGCTGGCACTTTTTTGTTAGTAATATCTCAGTCAAAGACAAAAATAAATATTCATTTTAATGACATCTCTTCTCTTTTGTTTGGAAAGAATTACATTACATCCATTGACTCTAATGAGACAAGTCTAGGAAGTGCTATAGGTGGGTCTCTATTTTTGCAATAAACTCTTTAACCTCTCTTTCTCTGTCACACACACTCTGTTTCTCTTTTTTTCTTCATTTCAGTAGTAGAAATCAGTCTTGCATGAACTAATTGAAAAGCTTTAGTATATAAATCGCTTGGCTGCTTTATAATAAGACATACAGCTCTAATGTAATTTTGCTTTAATTTCCCAGGCATGGTAGATTTCAGAAGATCACATTAGTTAAATCAAGTCTTTCACAGTAATGTTTGTTTTCAGCCATTAGCCAAACATTAAGGGCTCAAAGGTGCTATTACTATTTGATTTCTTCTACAGTTTCAAACATAATTTTTTTTATACAATTACCAGGGCAGGCAGCATCTGAAGAATTGATCAGAAACACACTGTCTGCAGTGGAGGCGGTTTCCCAGCATCCCGCTCTGCTGGGCCTGTATCACTGCACAGTGAGTATGCACACTGGTCTCTACAGTGTTTGTGATGATCTGCCTTATGTTTTTGCTCCCAATTTAAATGTGAATTCAAAGTATAAGCATTATGGAACTATTATACACTGCATGAAACCTCTCCGATTTTAAAAGAATCTGTATGCGCAAGGTGCAGGTAAAAATTTAGAAAGTCTTAGACTAAAGTCTTTATTTGTCTCAGTCTCGGTACAGCCATTACAATTTTCCCTCTGTAGGGATGAGCCATGAATAAGCATACGGGAAAACTGGCAGACACAGTTATATCAAGCTGTGTGTGGAGCGGTGAGGGCCACGTTTACTTATGACCCGAAATCCTCTCCTGTGATGGAGTTGCAGCTGAGACCTGTGCTCAACTCTGCCCACAACTATTATTTTCACAAAACTGTCTGTGGCAGGAAATCACATCGAAGCAGCAGCAGTGTGTGTGTGTTCGTGCGTCTTCATCTATGTATGTGTGAAGCTTGTGTAATGAGTATTGACTTGTGTGCTGTAGGACTGATGCATCTGGAAGCTTTGAGAGGACACAGGCTCTCCGATGCTTTTTAACAGGAGAGAGCACCTTAATTACTGTTTGCCAGGAGTCATTAGATCCAATTCTTCAATCTCAAAACACATATATTTTGTAGTGTGTGAATACAGGCTGTGTATAAAATATTAATGAATTGCATTCAGAAGTGCTGTCTAGATGCTAAGGTTGATTTGAAAACCTGTATGATGCCCAAATTCGCTGTCCTGAAAGGCAGTTCACAACAGTATGTTTGATTATAACTTTCTAACAGACATTTGATGCAACAAAATTCCTGTCTTGGTAAGCAGCTTACTAACTTCAATTTGAGTGTTTAAACATGCATATGATAGCCAGAAATGCTGACTTGGTTGGCTGCTTACAGAGTTGTATTTTAACATTCAAAGATGCATATAATAGCAAAATACAGTCCAGATAAAAAATTACTTTTAATGTTAAAAGAATAGTAATCAAAATTGAAGTTTTTATTAAATGTATTATGTTTATTGTAATAATATATATGCTATTCCAGTCTGACCTTACAGAAAACAAAATATTAAACTTTTCTTAGAATGTTGACAGTTGACAGTTTTAGACAGACGCCTTCACCTCAGTTAAACTATGAATAAGAATTAGCATTATACTGTACTGACATTCATGTCAAGTGTTTCATAGGAAGTATGCAAGAGATCAAAGATGTGCCGCAGGTTTTGCGTAGCACTGCTACAATACACGCAGCTCTGTAAAAAAACTGTCATCTCACAATAGACAAAAAAAATGGCTAGATAACCTTTACAATGAGTTTCTGTGGTGTTCTTTTCTCTGGGAGTCACAGAAAGCAAAGCCCTTTGTTTAAGAGATGCCCACAGCTATCCACATTAAGACACCTGTGCGCAACGTTTTCCACCGCATGGCTGATTGTAGTTGGTAATAATCGTAAAACCTTATTCTAATTTTCAAAAGAGCTGGCGTAAGGTCTTTTGTTGTAACACACTTTCTGTGATTAAAGGGCAGAGCTGACATCACATTTCCATACAAATTGGAGCAGTTCAGAGCTCTCTTGTAGTCTTTGCTTCCAGCTGTTTCAGTCTTCCTCACTGTGTGTGTGTGGTCTGGTGTGACTGGTGATATGAGTACTGTAACCACATATAGGTGAGATTTTTAACTTTTAGAATAATGCACTTCTTTCCTTGTTTCTCCAAGGTTGTGGATTTGATTGTACCTCCATTGGCATCTCTAGCCTTCAGTAAGAACGGTAAGACACTGCAAATATACACTATGAGTCAAAAGTTTGGACATGCTCATTCTTTATTATTGCTATTTTCCACATTTTAGAATAATAGTAAGTAAATTCATCAAAACTATAAAGTAACACAAAAAGTTGTATGTAAATTATGTAGGTTTCAAAAATTGCTAAACAAAATAAAAACTTTAAAGTAGCCAAAATAGCGTAGATGACAGCTATGTACACTTTAGGCATCCCATGAGTTCCCATGAATACCTGTTGGCTGATTTTTTCTTGTTGTTGGCACTTTCTGCTCCAACTTAGTCATTTAGTTGTACTTTTATATTTATTTAAAAAGTTTTAAGTGGTTGAGCATAAAGTACTTCTTTACAACAAAAGGTTTTTAAGATTCTAGAAACAAAATCAATCCGATGTCTATAATTTTACAGTAGTCCACATCTTTAGTTTAAGAGGTTGTAATTCTAGGTCTTGTAATACTAGTTATGATTATGTTGGTGTATATGTGTTCATATCAAACATCTAACCTTTAACTTTTTATGTGAGCAAGTATAAATCGAATCCCTCTGCTCTGTGTGTGTGTGTGTCTATGTCCCAGTGGAGTGGCGCATTGTGAGTCTGCGTGTGCTGTCAGAGATCACCCTGCTGCTGCTGAGCCAAGAGGAGGTGGAGGTGCGAGGGAGAGAAGGAGAGAGAGAGTTGGAAAGTGAAAGCGTCTCTTCCAGCACACGACTGTTGTCGCTCATCTCTGAGGCCCTGCTGCCACAGTAAGACCACTCACTTACATTTATACAATAGCATCTACTCTCTGTTCATCAACCTGCTGGGTTGTTGTTTCTCAGTTTTAATTATGGACAAGTGAGCCATTCATAATCAAGTTTGTTTGCATTAAGAGTTGTTTGCAAGTCTTAATGGAAGTCTCCAAAAATGTTCTCACCCTCACATTGTTCCATATCCATATGACTTTCTTTGTGTCGTGGAACACAGAATAAAACATTAGACAGAGTGTTGAGACTGACAGCCTCAGTCTCCATTCTCAAACAGGTCTGATATCTGTCGTAATGTTGACTAGTCGGAGCACGTCTCACAAGTGCACATGCAACAAAGCTGACGATAACGATCACCGCTTTGTTTCATGACTGCTTGTCACAGACCAGTCCTCGACTCAGAACATTGCATTGTATAGTGTGCACGTAACGTTAAAGGTACATTTGAAAGTACAGCTTATGTAGTTCTAAGGGCTAGATAGTATAAGACAAGGTAAAACCAAAACACAACAGGAAACTTTCCTTAATGTTATACCTTGACATGAATGGAATAAAATGCTGCAAAAGTGCTTTAACTACAAATATTGTGTTCTGACTTTGATAAATGTAACAGCTTGCTCTATTGTGTTTTGTGTTGTGTTCTTGGCAGCATTTCTAATGGCTTTGTAAGGTATATTTCGTTATGTGTGCAATTTTCTGATGTGAACCATTTCTGCAGGTATGAGACTCTGCTCTTGGAGCCAGACCCTGTTCCTGTGTATGCTCTTAAACTGCTAGTGTCCCTCACTGAGCACAGCTCACCTGTCAGCAGGTAACTAACCAGACTCTGTCGTGGATATTTACTTCACCGATTGCATTTTTAGAAACCAGGTCTAAAATACATGTAGATGTGTAATACGTGTAATACATCAATCATCAATCAAAAAAAACTAATTTTTGTCCAAATCTAGACTCTAGACCGGAGGGGTTCATATATCATGTCAGCCATCTTTTTCCCTGGAGCACACTAGAAATTGTACTATTCTAGTAGCAGAGCTGACAAAAGAGTATGAGATTAAGCTCCAATACCAGTTTCTACTCTGGTACAAATTTAGTTTTAACTAAAAGACAAGATTTAATCTTACAGAACAGTATGCTGTTTATATTTATGGAACAGTTTTGGGAAAAAAAAAGTTCAAATGTACCATAGAAACTGGTTAGAAACTTGTTTTGATGCATTTCTCATCTATCCTGGTCTCCTGATTGTTCCTGAGCTGCACGTTATTAGATTATTGATCATGAAATTTTAAAAGTAGGTCATGCTGAGGGCTAATAAACCTTTTAAGTGGATTTAAAGATGCACCTGCAGACTGATTTCTGCTGCAATATATATATATTAATAAAAAATACATTTTCCAATAAAACATAATAGGGTAAGTTGTGCCAAGTTGCCTGGAGGCAAGTAGAAATAGGACGGAGGAAAACGTTTTATATAATTTTTCAGAAATAACACTTATGATTTTGCTGTGCATGTTAGGGGTAAGCCGTGTCATGCCAAGGGTAAGTTCAGTCATTTGGAAATATGTGAACAATATACACTTTTAAAAAAATATAATGAAAAATAAAAAACCTGTTTGCTATTTTGATTCTAAAATCTTATTTTGCTACGTGCTATATATATATATATATATATATAGCATGCACAATTTACACAGAATTAGAAGGCAACACATCCCAGTCACCCCAATGAAATTTCATTTAAATTTTTTGCAATTGATGCGCGCAAATTAAATTTCTTTTTCTTCATCATTTTCAAAGTTTTTAACAACAGTGGTATGCAGTACACAGGGTGACTTATTATATGTGGTTTCTACATGTACAGATAGAAAATTAATATGCTATGAAGTTAAGCTTTACAGTTTTATATTTTTCGTGGGCTGCCACACAAACACACATGCACACACACACTATAATTCCTCTAATTTTCTCAAAAAATTTGTCTTTTTTGTCTTTCATTTATTGCCCTGTACTTACCACCTCTCCGTGTGAACTGTAACGAGTGTCTGTGTGTACATGTAAGTCACTGTGTGCGTGTTTCTTATCTCATCTTCATCCCCTGCAGTTTCTCTAATGGCTCCTGCTGGCCTTCTGCACATTGTCTTTCTTGGTGCTGATAGAGGCGCAGCCACACGGCTGAACTATTCAAATTGATGTCACAAAACGGAAAACGTTCGACTGACGCCGCGCCAAACCCCCCATCCCCATCCCCCCCTCCCCCCTGTGAGGAGCTATTTTCCAGTCACAATGGGGAAATTAAATTGCATTTTGCCAGCACTTGATAAAGTCCTAAAAAGCGTAGACCTTCTCTTGATGGGTTCCAGGCAAAATGAGATTGCAAATGAAGGACATTAGCAGGTTCCATGCAAGCATTGCCGCTCCTTTATTATCTGTTGTGATAGTAGTTCAAACTTTACAATTATCGAAAACCTTTGGCCACTCTGGTTTGTGCAGACGACAAAAAAATTGTGTTCTTAAGAGAGTGGTTCCGAGCGAATTTTTAAAAAGCGTTAATTTTATCAGCATTAAGAGTTTTTTCTGGATATGTTAGCTCATGCTTGGTTGTGGATAATTAACTAGTTTTAACCCGTGGGTTGAGTTAAAACTCTTAAGTGCTCAGTCTAAGTAGAGCGAGAACATTTCTGACACAGAGGATTTGTTTGAGTAAAATGTAATTGACTTTGTTCTTGCGAAAGGTTGAGATTGAATGTAAATAGCTGATGCAGATTAAACCTATGGCTAGAACTGCACATTCAGAAAATTTTTATTTTAACAACAATGTTGTTAATGTTGACAGGAAATGTTGGTGGTCATTAACATGGCTCATCACAGCTTGACATATCATCAGAACACTTTTCAAAACATTAAATGTTAAAAAATTATGCACAGGTGTGCAGGTCATGGAAAATATCCTAGAAATATCAGGGAAATTCCAAATTAATTGTCAGGCCTGGAAAAATAATGGAAATAATTTTTTGTGTTTTTTTTCCAATCAAATATTAGATTTTTCCTAGTCATGCTGAGCTTGAAAATATTTAGATATCTTTCTCCTCCTGTGAAGGTGCCCTTGCCTCCACTGCAGTGAAAGGTGACGCCCTCTGTTAGTGAGATATTGGACTGGACATGCTGTGTGTGGGAGATGTCTGTGTCCATGGTGTCACAATTTGTTTGTGTGTGTGACTGGCTATTATTCTCTCAACTCTGTTATATTATGTGGGAAGTTCAGGACAAAAAAAAGAATGTGTCGGCATAGCAGTTTTCCCAGCTACAAAAGCCAGCCACTGACAGCAGAGTAGACCCACTGAATGCTGGAGACAGAGATGGATGGTCAGATGCATGGATGGGATGTCTGGAGTTTATGTAATAGATCTATTTGTTAGTACACCAGAACAAAATAACTCATAGAGGTGCACCATGGGAGAACTCACACCCTACACTAGCTCTGATCTGACTCTGCCCCAGCGGGCAAGTGACGGCGGTAAATGTCATGGCTGTTGCTAGCGTCACTAGGAGGACATGAGGAACGTGTGGTGTCTGCTATCCTCACTGACAGACTGAAAATCAGATGCAAAGTGTCTACAGATGTGAAGATTTTATGCATACGTTCTCTTATTAGTTGCTTTAGTGTTTTTTGTTGGCATTTACCAGTGTAAATGCCAATCCCCAAATTTCCTCGTTCTGTGAAAATGCTGCTTAGCACTTTTAAAATCGTGTTCACAAACCTGTTTGGGGCAAGAAATAGATGTAGTTTTCAGATATGAGATGTCTGTGATGGCCGAAACAAACTTCATCTCTGCTTATAGGGTCATTGTAATTTCACTACAGATCACATCTGTCGTGAGCTGACAAGCCTCGCTGGATCTAATGCTCAACAGAACTGGGAAACTACAGGGTAAATTACAAAAACCTGTCCAAGTCACATTTTGTCCCAAAATCATAAAAATAATAATCATATAGTACAATCAATTATCATAATTGTGACATTATTTTCATGACAATTAAGCATACCTCTTTCCCTTGAACCTGAATTTTCTCATTATTGAATCTGTACCTGAATCTTTTACTTTTGGGGTTTTTAGTGATTCCAGTCATTCCCAGTGGTGACTCTCATTACTGTACAAGTCCACTGGTGTGGAGGAAAACTGCTTAATACCATGGGTCATTATATTCTGTAAAAATGCAAGAAATCTTCATGCTGCTAAACACAGGCTTCATTTTTCTTTAAGCAGAATAGAATTTTTTTCCTTCTTAACTTTCTGGGTAAAATTTAAATCTTTTAAGACTTACTCTTTACAGGATTTGTGAGATTTACTTGAAGACAACAGTCCATTTCAATATGAATCTCATTTACTTGATCCAAGTACAGTTTTTATGGTGAATAACTGTGCTTCCGGACACCTGCTGCCTCGCCTGTGGAAGGTGTAAATGGGTTAGTAGCCAGATTGGTCTAAATGCTGTATAAATTAAAGCCTCTGTATTTTCTCACCCACACGGTTGACCCAATTTACCTCCACAAATGCCCATCATTCAGAGAGACAGATGAGTGATTCCAATGCCCGGGCTACTTGCCTATTAGAGACATAATGGAGCACACACTGGACATGAATGAGCCTTCAGTGAGAAAAGGCTACTGTTCCTCACTCTCGCTCTTGTCTGTCGTGAGATAAAATAGTCCTATTCGTAATGCTTTCTTACTCCGTTGAACCCAGAGTGTGTATGTTTTGTATTGGCTCTAGTGTTTGTTGGTAATTGTAGAGGTAATGATGTTTGTTAAAGGAGAGCATCATTGTTCTGAATAAGCAGAAAGGAGACAGGCACATGGGTACACACTTGAGCATACTGATTGCTCAACATGCATGAGTGTTCTGTTGCCAGGGTCTGTGTATTTCCCTGTGATGGTCTACTTTACTTTTCATATCAATTAATTTGTTATTTTTGGTACAGGTTATGTATTTCTGTTATGTTTTCTGTTCTGAGTAGTTTCTTCAGTACAGCAGTTAACTAAGATGGAACTGTGGCTTAGTTAGCTATTCCTAGTGGGAGACAGTTGGCATTTGAGAGAGAGCATGTGCTCTTTTTAGAGAACATTTCATTGGACAAAATATTATATACACCCCTGTGCACAAGATGAGTTATCATTCATGTCATTATCAAATGTTTGGTTTGTTTTCCATTAGAGGAAAGCTGTAAATTTTACATTTTACAGAGTTTACATTTGTTAACCAAGCAGGTAACCAAACACACATGGAGCATAGAGGGTTTCTAAAGCTAACAGACCAAAACCTATAAAACATCAGTTTGGGTTTCATTGAGTTTTTACCTTTAAATTGGGGGAAAGTATGTTTTTGTTACTGTCTCAATTCTTGGTTGTTGATTTCATTTTGTGCTCAGTCCCTTCAAAAACACAAAGTTATTTTGAGCAAAACTGGCATTATTATTTTCTCAGATTTCTTTTACTCTAAAAATCCCTAAATCCCATATTTTGAGCTGTGCTTTCTTCTGGTAGACTTTTAGGCACAAAGAAGATAATTCTCTCTCTACCCGTGTCTTTGGGTTCATATAGCAAGAATACAGCAAGTTTAGTGGGAGATTTACTCCTATAGACCTCTGCATACACCTTTTACTCTCTCTCAGTCTCTGTCTTTGAACTTAAAGAAATGTTATCCTCCATAGAAGACACACTTTGGGGAGAATGGTCAGATAACTTTTGCTGTGTAATATATCACTGTTTTGACTGAGAGGGGCACCATAACTATTCTGCAAGTGACCCTGTGACCCATATTCTCTCCCATATTCTAAGTATTGTGGCATTCTGCTTTAAGCACATTTTGCATACATACGGTAGTTGTTTGTGAATTAAAGCACTTAATCAGTTGGAAAGCTGTGTCCAAAAATATTGAGCCAACAACCTAGACAACGCTTTTGGGCATTATAGGCACAATCGAACATTTGATTTAAATGATCCCAACCTAATGATCCAAAACCTACTGTGCTGTCTGCAGTACCTAATCAGCATATTTGGACATTATCGGTTTGTTTGATCATTCGATTCAAATGATGCTAACCTAGCAACCTGCCTAGACAACATTTAGTAAGTTCAAACCTAAGTTCAAACCCTCCTTCCTATAAAGCATTTCTGGCATATTCTATAATGACCCAAAATGTTGTCAGCTCTAGGTACGCAATTCAGTAGGTTTTGAAACACAGGCCTCTGTTTCTCATTCACTTTTTTCTACCTTCAAACATTGTGATGTGTTTTTCCTCTACTTACAATTCCCTTCATCCCTTATTCATTTATTCATCGACATACTTCCCCTCCCTCTCTTTAATTTGTGGATTAGTTAAAGGTTATTTTCCCAACTGACTAATCTTGGCATGGCGGAGCGTACACACCTCAGCGGTCCCGTGCAGTGCCAGCCCAAAAGCATGCAAGTGTCATGCTAATCAAGATGGAATGCGAGCCCAGATCCATGAAGTAAATGTGTGTGTTGCAAGCCAAATACATGTTCACGTGTGTGTTTCCCCCAACAGGCTTGTTAAAGAGAGCCGTCTCCTGCCTGCCATCTTTCAAGTCATAGAGGTAAGTGTGCTTCCGAGCCTTCTGGATTACCAAACTGTCTGTTGGCTAGATTTATTTATTGCCTTGGGTTTTCTACTCTGACTTTGGTAAGCAATGAAATTGCCCGAAAATGATGAGCTTTATGGAAATCAGAAAACACTTAAATATATGTATTTAAGAAATTTGTCATGCTGCAGAAATGCATAAAAGTGTTGTAAGAAAAAGTGCAGTCCCTCCTGCATTTTACATGCTGTCCTAAAAAATATATGTGCAGTGAGTCTGTCTGTAAACTGCAATTCACTAAAAAATGAGAGTTCTGTTACTGTTTCCTATACAACACAAAAAAGGCCAAAAATAAACCCATCATAAAGTACCACAAAAATCCATATGCCTTGTGTGCTATATTCCATTAGAGATCACCAATGACCTGTTTTAAAATCTTCCTGCATTGTTTTACTGATTACTTCATTGTTTAGATTTTTTGTGTGTGAAGATAAAAGATTGTCTTCTTGTAAACCAGTCATGTAATTCATAATTTGACATTGTAATTCAATATTTAACATAAACAAAGACTGGTTTAGCTTTAGTTGTGTGTGTGTGTGTCAGATTTGTCAGACCCTTTCCTCTGAGCTTGTACCCATCCAAGTATCCATTGAGTTATTATGTAAATGAGTCCATGAGGCTCTGACCTATCAGAGTGTAATGTGTAATTGGGTTGCAGAGTTAATGGAGTGTGGATGCAAGGCCTTTTCAACAGCAGGTTACATTCTCATTAGTGTGGACCCTGCATCAACTGTTACCAGTCACTACATTCCACCCCCACCCCCCCAATACATACGCACACACACGCACACACATGCTTTTATATAAGCTGTTTATAATAGGCCACAGTGAACAAAAAACTCCAAATAGCAGAGCAAAGAAAAGCAAAAAAATGAATTTCTTTTAGATCCAACTTGGAATTGTTTACTTACTTTCATTTTTTTGGATGGTTTTTGATGAATGGTCATTGTTAAGATGTCCAGCAGCAATCCTGAGCCAACGATTTCTTATGATTGAGCCTTTGACATGTTCCCATTACCTAAAGTGAAAAATTACCATTGCATTTAAATCGCTTTTCAAGGTTAATGTAGGCCATAATCTCAAAGTACTTTATGCAAGTGGTCATTTCATTTTCCAAAGTATTTCTACATTTTTGCACATTTGAATTAGATAAAAACAAACCTAGTGACCACTAATATTATCTCAACACATTATCAACAATTAATCTAGAAGTCTAAAAGTATACTAGAAGACAACTGTGAATATGAATGTACATCCATTGGTCAAGACAGTGACACACAGATACTTATAAATATGAGACACAAATACCATAAATATGTTGAGGTTTTCCCACAATGCTGCAGTAAGCTGATTACACACTTATAATATTCATTTACCTGTTGCTTTCTCTCTCCTATCCACCGACCTGAGGTTTGTAGTCAAATTGTCTGCCTATTGCCAGTGTCAATGAGGTGGGCTGATCACAGACAATATCCATCGGTGCATCCTATTCTCACAGCTAATTTTTGCTTTAAATACTCCCTCAGCTTAAACCCAATGTTTTTGGCCATTGCTTTGCTTTTCCTTTTAAAATCTGCAGAACAAAAAAATCTTCAGTATGATAAATTCATAGAATTTCAGCTCCTGCCAATACTGTTCCCAGTACATGGATTCTTTCTTATTTTATGGTTTCATAAAATAGTGGCAACAGAAATGGCCATTGCGTGTCCCCACGATGTACATAATTTGTTTCCGTCTTTCATTGTAAATGACTAATTGGAGGCCATTCTAAACATTTTTAAATTACTCCAAACAGGGTTTAGCCTGATGTCTGAGCCACAGTGTGGTTCAGATGTGGTCCATTTTTCCTCACGAACCCTAAGAGGGACATGAAAGGCAGATGAACACACTAATGAACAAGTGATCACTAATGAACAAACAGAGAGAGAAAAAGGCATTTGTTTAATTCCTTTAGCCATCTTAGCAAGCTAGTGAGCTGTGAGAAATGTTAACAACAACCTTGCATCCCTTTAATCCTGAACCTTCAATACTTGCCTTGCCAGTTCACAATCTGCCTTCCACTCTAGGGTTTTGGCCTGTTTACTGTAGCAAGGGAACAGATCACTGATTAGAATTGTGTTTGTGTGCAATGGCGAGTCTTCTTGGTGTAGCTCAAATCCCAAAGCGCCTTTTTGCTCGTAACTTTCAAAACCAGAAAACAAAGACTAATCCTGATGACAAAAGGCATTGTTTAATTGTACATCTTTTCCATTCAGCTCTGCAACGATAATGCTAGAAGTCAGTTTAACATTATTACCAGTTTACCAAATTGTGTGTTAACAATAATATACTGATGAGCCAAAACTATGATAATTTATATATGAAATGAATAACGTTGATTATCTCATACCAATGGCACATTTGGGATATATTAGATGGTAAGTGAAAGGCTCCTTCCTAGTCTATTTTGGATCTATTTAGAAGGTTTTCTTCTGAAACAAGTAAACTTTGTGTATTTAACCTTTTCGCGCGTACGATCACACCGGTGTGATCATTCTTGGTTGGGCTCAGGCCTGTATGATCACACCGGTGTGATTAAAGCGTTCAGTGGTCATGTGATTACCTGCTAAATTCAAACTGTGTTCAAATCAGCAATGGCGGTAAACGAGAGAGCGAATCTCTCAGCGCTTATTATGTTTCATGGTTGTTAGTGTTTTCAGTCACGTAATGTTTACTTGTTTCTTACATTTTAAATGATGCTGCACGATCACACATAAATATAAACACAAATACCAGGAATAAACATATATAAGTTCAATTTAACTCACATTTATTTGTATAGCGCTTACTTCTATATATAGCCTATACTTTTTATGAAACGGAGGCAAAAGCATCTTTCAAACAAAACGTTATTTTTTTATTTCTTACATTTAATATTTCATTCATCACAGAAGTAATAGGAAAATATATATTGTTTATACATAACGGAGGCAAAACAAACCTTTCAAACGTGTGGTTATGTTTTATTCCTGTCAATCGATTGTGTAAGTAATTATAAAGTTAACTCTATTCCTCTCTTTGTTTGCCAGACACTTTTATGTTTTTCAAAAGAAGCGGATGAGCATTTTTAAATTCAGCAGTCTGTCTCCCGAACAAATCGCAGTGCCCGTGACAACTTGCCAATCAATCTAACAGGAACACTATAACAGTTTGCACATATTTAACAATCGGAAAATCTTTCATTTAACAATGCATGTAAAAGTTTTATAAATATTTAGTTTGAAATATACATATTTATATACGTATAAGCTGCAGCTCGCCACTGTGTAATGTCACAGCACAAGCTTTATGTGTTTCCATGGTAACTGGAACGGGATTCATTCCAAAATATTGATCGCATTAAAAAAACTCACGCTGGGGGGTCTGTTGCCTGAATAAAAACTCACGCATGAAAGAGTTAAAGGAATATTTGAAAGAGATTTGACTATAGTCCTTACGACACTTTACTGCACTAAGTGTTGTTACTAAAAATCCAATGCGTATATTTAAATTTCGTTTTTATCCGGTATATGTGTGGTTAAATGTAAAGTATAATGATATATATTAATTGTGATCCTGTGAGACACGACATTCCGTCTCCACATATAATGGTGTGGCAATAAAGTTTACTTGAAACTTTTCTTGGGTCACTTAAATATGAATGCAGTTATGAACCATATAAAGAAAGTTAGAACCTTTTCAAGTTTTGTTGAAAACTTTTGATGAGTTGCTTTCAGGGTTTGAATTTCCACCTCCTAAATGTGATCTGTCTGTATAGATTGGGCAGGAACAGAAAACCATTAAAGTTCTTGAGAGCTGAGATATGCTCACAGCCCCACTTACTGAGCAGAAGTGTTCTTGTCAACTGGAGGAGCTGAAAGAGGAAAGGACAATGTTATAAAAGGCAGTACAGAAGATGCAGTTGTAAGATCATGTTCAGATCAGACAGAAGCGTCATGTTCTGAATATTTACTTTTGATACCTTGTAACACAAGAAAAGAACTAGAAAGTCATTTGTTGGACCTCAGTGTTACGAAATCTATATTAAATGAATACATGAATTAGTGCCCAATATATACTTGTTTTGATAATCTTATAAAATGGTTGTAACTGGTCAGTTAAGCTAGTCACCATTTTTTCAGCAGGGCGTTGTGGGAAACAGTACATCTGCCATGTAAACACGCATGAATATAGGAATATTACCCAATTTAAAGCAGTAATAATTTATCATGTTCAGGGTCACACTCAACTCTTTATGACACGAACATTGGTTTATGTAACACACAAGTGTTAAACAAGCTATTTTCAGCACTGGCCCAATATAAAATGCTTCCTTATTGTTATTGTGTGTGCGTGGTTTATGTATGAGCTGAAGGTTCCTGATGAATGCACGACCCCACCACTCCACCTCTCCTAAGGCTCCATGCAGAAATAAAGCGGAAAAAGTAATGATTCCAGGCCTTGAAAATCCTCGTACAGTCTGTGGAGGGGCTCTGAGATTCCCTCGAGACAGACTCTTCTCTATCTCTCTCTCAGCTTGTAGAGTTGGTCAGAACACTCTCTCTTATTCTCTTTCTCTCTCTCTGCGACCTCTAATTAAAACCCTCATCGATTTTGTTTTCTCCCTTCCTTCTACCTTCTTACTGCTCGCCTTTATCTGTTTAGCATGTTTTTAAGCGGCCCCTGGACCTGGTATAGCTGCAGGATTAGACGCTGTTTTTGACCCTACAGTCAAAAGACCCAGACAGCACTATCCCAGCCTCTCGGCTCTTACCCATCTCCCCCATTTGCCTAACCTAGCCTCTTGTGTCTGCCCTGAAGCAGATATGAAATCGGGAGAGCCAAGACTCTTGCCACCTGACAGCACCTTTCCCCTCTCTCACTGGGTTCACTTTCCATTCTACTCACTCAGCAGTGAAAATGACAATCTGCACTTTTTATTTTATAGGATTTTAGCAGACGTTGGAGTATTTGCCCAGTGGAAGTGTTTTATAGCCCTGGATTTAAGCCATAAGTGACCAGACAATGTACAGTACAAGTAAAGTACAGTACTGTGCAAAAGTTTTAGGCAGGTGTGAAAAAATGCTGTAAACAAAGAATGCTTTCAAAAATGGAAGTGTTAAACATTTATTTTCATAAATGAACAAAATGCAGTGAATGAACAAAAGAGAAATCTAAATCAAATCAATATTTGGTGTGACCACCATTTGCCTGCAAAACAGCAGCAATTCTTCTAGGTACACTTGCAAACAGTTTTTGCATGGGATTCTCGGCTGGTAGGTTGTTCCAAACATCTTGGAGAACTAACCACAGATCTTCTGTGGATGTAGGCTTTCACACATCCTTCTGTCTTTTCATGTAATCCCAGACACACTCAATGATGTTGACATCAGGGCTCTGTGGGTGCCATGCCATCACTTCTACTTATTTTTCTTTTTTATGCTGAAGATAGTTCTTAATGACTTTGGCTGTATGTTTGGGGTCGTTGTCCTGCTGCAGAATAAATTTGGGGCCAATCATACGCCTCCCTGATGGTATT
>JAZGTJ010002213.1:7404-44492 GCA_036877575.1 Botia almorhae | reverse complement strand
GGTTAGTTGTGAAAAGCTGATTATATTAATTATATATAGCTGAGTCTCTCTATGTAAGTCTGTGTTAAAACATTGGCTTTGTTTATTATGATGTGGGAAAACATTTCCCCTTCTTACACACTGCTTTTGTGTACCTCATTAGGAAGCCCATTGTGCTCCTGCTGTGTGCCTGACCCAATGGGCCTCTCCTTCCTGCCACCATATGGGTGTCAGAGTAACCGGACAGCCAGTGTGGCAGCTCTGCGGATGAAGGCCAGGGAACATTCCGAGGCAGTGCTGCAGTCAGCCAACCTGCTGGGGTTAGGGTCAGCAACCGGGCCCGGAGCGGGGCCAGGGGTCGGGCTGGGCCAAAGCACTGTCGCTGCTGGAGGAAATGATCCCAGCCCTAACTCTGGCACCTCAAAGATCACATCACACAGGAGAACTCCTGACAAGCACCTGCACTGCCAAAAGGAGGGACCGGAAAAGAAATAAAGAAGCCTTGTTATTTTTTTCCACCTGGAGGACACGTTTTAAACGAAGGATTTGTTATTTCTCATGGAATGCCTGCCGGTCCTTTTTTTCTGAGTGGACAGATGTACCACGGACAGGACGGTTTTCAGCGCATCCCATTGTTGTATTTTTCGCGTGTGATTTAAACTATTGCATCAAACTATTATTTAAATTGTAATTTATCTTTCTTCTCTTTTGCTCATAATTTCTGGCAAAGGGTTAACCTCTGTTAATGAGTTTCTTCAATATATGTGAGCAGTTGGAACTTCTTGTTTTCACGGTGGAAATGACTCCAGATGCACAACGCGTCAAAAGCAATTTCCCTGGTGGCCAATGTGAATTTATTTTATTTTTCAAAATCCACTTTGATGTTTAACTTATACTGCCTCGTGTACTGTGAAGTCGGATGATGGTGGACATTACATTGTGTCGAGATATATACCATGCTGAAATATAATTGTAATAATGTGAAATCATACATGTAAGATAATATCAAGGACAGAAATGTTTGTCATGTTTTATAATATGATCTGGGTAATTCTGACTCTTGCTGATGTGATGACGACCGACATAATCTTGTCATCACATCTGCACGGCCGCGAGAGACTGCGCGAGTCCACGCTCTGCTCCTGTTTTGACATGTTCTATGAAACAAACATGGAGGAAATCATGTACGTCTCATGTTGCCTATTGCTCAAACCATCTGGCTGTGATCAATTATTAATTGATCCACAAGCAGTCGGGCTGCAAAAATGGACGCAACGATTGGTCTTAATATTTATTTACCTTAAAGTACATCATGACTTTGTCATCTCACTTTTTGCTATTTTACATGGATCCCAGGATGAGACTCGTGTGACTGGTGTTAATTATGACATTTATGAGTAATTATAAGAACAACAGAGCTCAGTTGTCATTAGCATTTTTAAGCACCACCTAAAGCAAAGCTGCGTTTTGCAGCTTCATTCTAAGAATTCCTTTTTATTTTCTTCAAATGAAAACAAAATAAAGTGCTACTATAAAAGGACAATACAATTATATGATTTTGTGAATTATTATTTAGTCCAGGGGTGACAAACTCCTGGAGGGCCAGTGTCCTACAGAGTTTAGCTTCAACCTTAATTAAACACATCTGGTCCAGCTCCTCAAGGTCTTCAGAATTACTGCAGGACAGTGGCCCTCCAGGAGCTGAGTCTGACACCCCTGATTTAGGCGCATACAAACCATTAATAGTTCACAGATAAAGAAAACGCAAGAATGTTGTGTGCGTTCACAGAAACACATATCAATAAAGAAAAAAGCAACTTATTAAAAACACTTAACAGTGCTCTTTTAAAAGGAGCTGGAATTAAATTCATGTCCTTGAGGATTTTCAGGAAATTACTTTTGATACTCAATAACACAGTTGAGTAAACTGCACACACATTAGCGTTAATAATTGATGTGAAATTATGTACGATCACAAAGTAGTGATTTAATAATTTATGATGCGACACTCTTGTGACAAAGTAGATAATGTCAAAAGTCTTGTCTGATAAAACAGGGCAGCTGTTTGTGTTTTATGGTGACACTCTTTGAATAAAGAAATCATCTTTTGGAACATTGCTGTCCAAACACACTCTTTCATCTAGACTGTAATTTCAATATTAATGACAAGAATGGAGTCAGAATAATACAATTTGAATTAAATGACGTATCAACAGGTCATTATGGTGGCACACCCATAACAACAGATGTTAGCAAAATGGCTAACACTAGCATGGCCTACTAAAAAAGAAAAAGTGACGACGCTTCACACAATACCTGCAAAAAGCTCAAACAAGTGTTCAAACTATTGTGAGGGTAACAGATTTATCAGATTATTTTTCATTTAAGGTCAATTGAAATACCAATTAAATGTCGATTAAAAATTTTACATCTTAAAAATAATTAAATCGTATATTTTAACTTTAAAGGTGACATCTAATAATAAATCACAATTAAATATAAATCTGAAGACCGAACCAAAAAATGTTGACCTGTCACCGGTAAAAATAAACCAAGGTGGCTTGAAACGTGCGGTAATGTTGACAGTATGACCATTTAAACTTGAATAATAACGCATCGCTTTAGGGAGCACATGCATTTGTGTTTATAATATTGAGGTATTTATCTCAAAGTGAGGGATTACCTCTTTTATTTCTGATAGGAGAGTTTGGGTCCGGCGCAGCAAACCTGCGCAACAGAGGAGTCTGCAGCACTGCGCCCTCCAGACACGTCACTGAAGATTTCACCTGCCGTACACCGTGACGTGAATCTGATGACATGGCGTCATTAACATATGACATAGGTCCACATTTAGACGTATTATTTACGCTTTACATTAAGATGTATGTAAGATTGTTATCGTTTGGAAATTCACTTCATTCTAAAGTTTTATTAAAGTCTTGAGGCAAAATTTGTATTGTTAAATTGAGTCATTTTTTAAATTTTATTAGCAGTTTTAAAAAAAAATTATTTATGTGAAGTTGTTTTTAAAAGGTTGAAGTTGAAGTTACGTTGAAGTTACCAAAACAAATCACCGGTAAAAACGTTGATCACAAAAAATCCTGATCACAGTTAGGATAAACCAGCATAAACCAGCATGTTTACTTCCAGCCCCCAGTCAGTTGTAACAGGCTACAATTTTAAGAGAAACAGTACATTGCACTGGCTGATAAAATTTGTTTTCCTCTGTTTGTCACGGGGGGGAAATCTATTGTTGTTGTTAATCGTTGTTTTATTTTCCAAAATTAATTCTCACAGCAAGCGAACACAAAACAAATGGCCTGTGATGATTTAAGTAATTCAGAGTTATTGTAGTAGCATTTATTGGGGATTGTTCGTAACATTCATTGCACGTGGATTATTGATTATTCGCTGCCATTACATGCAGTTCTGTGGTAATTCATTCTATTATGAGAGACATTGTAACATCAAATTAACTGGAGAGAGGCCAAGCGAGTCTTAAAAAACCCGAAACTAAACTAAACAACGAAACAAATCATTCGTTTCAAATTATGTTTGACTGAAGCTAATGAGTTCTTGTGTTGTATTAATGATACATTGTCAGTGAAGTCGCATCCAAACAGTGTTACTTACCCTGTCTGAGAAATGCCGCTATAAAACAGGTCATAATAAGGTCAGCACTTGTACAGTAATCACATACTTTTAAAAAAAGATCAATAACTTAATACATTAGTTGTGACTGGAAAAATAACAGAAATATTTTTAATGGATCTGATGGTGCCAGTATGTTCCTAAACGCCGCTAAACATTTGTTACTGGTTTTGGCTGTATTTGTACAAAACATTAAAAAGACCTCAACTTTCCAATGTAAAAGTCGCAGTACGTTTTAGAACAATTAGTAGCGAAGTTTGACTTTTTTTATACAACTCATTGATTTCGGTGCAATTCTCCATGTGTCCACTAGAGTGGTCTATTGTGCAGATACTGGAGTCACTCCTATATAGATTTAAATTTACATTGCATTTTGCATTTATCCAAAGCGACTAAAATCAACTAAAAGCAATGCATTATACTATACATTGATTGCAAAACCTGGGATCGAACCCATGACCTTGCTCTAACCACTGAGCTACAGGAAAACATATAGAACCAAATATTAAACAGCAATAGAATACAGAAAGCAATGAACCAGCGTCTCATTTTGAAGTTTGTTACAGCAGATAATACCTATACCTGCTTTACAGGGTTTTATAAGAAAAGAGGAGCCAGCCAACAAACTTTGATTTCACATCTTATTTAATAGCCAGATGATGTAATGAGTATCTAAAAGACTGTTAAAGTAGTACGTTGCAGTATTTGTTTATAAGGTTTCACATGGGTACATTAACAGCAAGGTAAAGCATGGTAAAGATCATCTTTTTTATTATGTTATCTGCCGAGATGCATCAAGAGAGAGTTGTTTTAAGATGGCAGTTATTTGCGTGTTAATTCTGACACACTTTAATATTCTACAGTTTACATATATATTGTGGGCCAATACCTGAGAGATAATGTCTTAACAGCTTGAGTTGTATCTTGGTGTAATGATGCTTTAATGTGGATGATTGTTTTTGGCTCTGTTTTATGATGAGGTTTTAGCTTTTAACACTACAATTCCTTAAGTCACTTTAGAAATGTTAACAATTCACCGTGTGTTCTGAGGGCATGAACTTTACCATGTTATAAACAAGCACACTGCAAAATGATTTTCACCATAACAATCAAATGGAATGCTTCACAGTTCTTTCCTTGACTCTTTCTTAAAATAAACAGCCCTGCTCCTCCAGTCAACACCCCAGCTATAAAACAGTCAGTTCAACAGCAAGCCTTAAACACAAACCCAAAACAGTTTTGAGAACGTTTAACTTATTTCAATGTGACATTTAATTAATTAGCTTAGATATACCGTCATGTAATTTTTACTTTGTGTACAAACTGTATTTACCTACACGACACGACTACACAAAATATTAAAATGCTTTCATGAGTCATGTGCTTTCCATCGCAAAGTCTTCTAATTCACTCATGGTTATAATGTCAGTGTGTCTTTCACCACGGCTGATGTTGTTTTGCGTATTCAAAGGCGGATCGGGAATTTGTTCGTAAGACCTGTACGCAGATTCAGGGTATCGCTGAGAGTCTCTGCTGTAATTTCGCTGATTCTCTTTCCATAGATTAACGCCCGTGTCAACCTGGTCACCAGTTAGCGTAGCCGGTGCTGACATCTGTGACGATGACCTCACAGTTGGTAATGAAGAGGCAGCCATTGGCAGAAATCCAGGATACAGCATATATGGGCCGTTCAGCATCTCCACCTGCGTTGGGTGCGCGTGGGCACTCTGGGACCTTTGCCGGACGTTTAGCTGGACGTATTTACCCGTCTCTGGGTCGTAAAAGGTTTTTGTCTTAACCGGTAATGGCACATCCACCATAAAGTACTGCCCTGAGTTTGGATCTTGCAAAAGCTTTCTCTGCGTCATAGCGAAAGGTTGAGCCACCATACTGTGTGTAGGGGGGATGTAATTTGGCTCGGTGCCATATTGGGGAAAATGGGGCGTGGCCTGTACTGGGAGATGTGTTGACAGTGTGTCTGAAGGTGACGCAGGCACACTGGAGACGTTACTGACGGGTTTAGAGGCTAACTGTTCTTGTTGTTCAGGTGTCGTCTTGATCTCTGCCTTTTTCATCCGCCTGGTTGTAAGCCTTTGTGCTCGTCGAAGAGCTTTTTCCGATTTCGGGGGCACTGTTGGTGGCTTACCCAATGGTCTTATGTCACTGCAGGCTGATTCTGGCCTTTCGTAGCAGGATGACTCTGGTCTATTATAGCAGGCGGATGCAGGCCTTTGGTAGGTGTCTCTGTAACATTCTGTCTTGGGTATGTAGGCAGCCCTTACGTTGCATTTGTCTGCTGCATTTGTGATGCTTGCTGCATGGTTCTCTACATCCTCTGACATCATACTGATGACAGATCGAGTATCTTCATCATCGTCCAGATTTAGGCTTCTTCTCTGATGGCTCTTTAGTTGTTTTGCTGTGTATTCTGCTAAAGATAAGCTGTTTTGAGGTTGTGCCTCTCTCGCCTTATATAGCCGATGGGAGGCTATTGCTGGTTCATGTGAGACTGGATGGTTTGCAGGTTCATGATGTTGAATCTGCTCCTCAGGTTCTGAAACACCTAAATGTTCCTTTGGAGAACCAATTCTGAAGTCATCTGAGAAGGACCTGTAAAAGCGTGGCTTGACCGTTTTGGTCACAGAAGAGGTTTTGAGGGTATTATCCTTTACTCGGAACATGGTGGGTTTTCCCATGGCTGGAGAGGACGAGTTAGATCGTTGTCCCGTCACACTAACTTTACCGTAGTCTGTTAGAGTCTGCAAAACTGAGCTCTCCTCTTCCTTTCTCTCTCCCTCTGATGTATGAGCTTGTAAAGCTTGTAATGCTGAGTCTTTGTTTTGAGGTATTTTGTGTCTTGCAAGAGGGGGTTCAGATGTTTCTTCTGGTTTTACATCACTGTCAAGAGCATTGACAGTATAATATTGTAGTTCTTCCATTTCCTCTCCAGCAGGTGATGTCATATTTATGGGGTTCTCTGCTGTTTTTACTGTAGCAGAAACGGCTCTGAGTGGCAGATATTCTAGGGCCTTTTGTCTTCCAGTATAAGATAGATTTTCCTTTTCAGCTGCTTTTTCTTCTGCCATTTGTCTTGATCTAGAACAATCACTCTTACCCACAGCTTGCAATGGTAAAATATTTGCATCTTGGGGATTTTTAGACTGGAACATTTTTTGATGTCCTCCCCTATTTGTTTGTTCCGCGGAAACTGTTTTAGTGTGCAGTTCCTTATAATTTGTTAGATCCCTTTCCTGGGTGCCCCCCAGTCCTCCATAAACTGAAGCTCCTTTCTCTGAACCTGAAGCTGTTAGTTTTGGTTCAGCAGTACTTATATTGGGATTGGACTGGTTTTGTTTTTCTGATATAAACATCTCTTTGTCCCTTTCTTTTAACTGCAAAGTCATTTGTTTTGGTTGGTGATCTTTCTCTCTTTTAATTAAAAGAGATTCTCTTTTAGACGCTCCACCTGTATCCAACACAGACACACTTCCTTGTGATTTTTTGTGAAGTTCTGTGATTGGCTGGTCGTGACTGTGATAAATGTTAATTTTGGGCAGTATATCAATCTCTTTCGTATCATCTTCAGCAGCGATAACTTTCAGTCTAGCGTAGTCTGCTATGGCTGATATTTCTGGTCTAGTCACCTTCTTTTTCCTCTGGGTAACTTCTGGTTTGGACAATATAACGTCACAGTTTATTCCCTGCTGACTAGCATGCCCTTGTTCATAACCTACTTTTCCTTTTGTTTCCAGAACGAGACCTCTCACTGGCTGATGCTGGTTTGCATTAGAACGACCATCCGGTTGTACCTCCGTGGTCTCATCGTTTCTGTCTTTCTTCTCTCTAATGCTGCTTCTGTTTTCATTAACCTTCAATTCACCATCATTGTTATTTAACTGTCCACTCTGACTCAGTATACCTGAGTCCTCTTTTCTTCCTTTGTTGCTGGCTTTTATGTCTTGTGTCTGAACCACTTCCTGTCTTAGATTAAGAGATGGGGCTTGCTCAGGACTGTCCTTCTTAGTTTGCTTGAATTCTTTTTCAAAATGCTCTTTTTGTGTGGTTGTCAATTCACCAGTTCCCTTCAGTTTCAATTGGGTTTCTGGTTTTCTTTGCACTGTAAGACTTTTCACTGGTGAACTTTGCTTTGTGAAGTCTTTATCACCCACATTTTTAGTCACGACAGCTCCTCTTGTTTCCTTCAGACTTTCTCTCTTCATCACTTCATGTTGGTTGTTGTGGTCTACCATCAGTTCTTGTTTTGACGACATTTCCTCTGTAGACACTTTTATGTCCTCTGGGTGAATTTTTGGGACTTCAGAAGAGGTCTGGTCGTGTTTTACAACAGCACACACATCCTCACCATTACTACGAACTTTACCCAAATAACTATTACCATGTGTGGCAGCGCCATCTTTAGAAACCATCTTAATCCTGTTTGTAATTTCATTATGTGTGTTAAGTCTAGTTTGCCCCGGGTATAACTGTGCATTTTTGTCCTCAGACTCTCCCTTTCCACCGGTTTTCAGAATCTGGGCATCTTTGACTGAGACAGACTCACTTTGCACTTTTTGTTTTGCCCTATCCTCGATTTTCTGACCTTTCATGGTGGTATTATGAGCCAGAAATTTGTTTAACTTTGTGTCCTCAGTATCCACATTTTGAGGCTTCTCTTTAGCATGGGTTATTGCCTGCCCAGTTCCTGTAGTTTCACAGAGTTTAGTGTTGACTGTATTCTTTTCCATAGGTGCTTTAGAAATGGTCGTCTTTGAAACGTCATCAGTCTTTTCTGTGCTTGTAGAGTCACCAGTACCTGCAAACTGTTTGGCTGATAGGGATGTGTCCTCAACATTCATTGAGGGCTTTCTTGAATTAGAAACATTGTTAGTAACGTTTTCAGTCTTCTTCAGTATTTGCATTTTTTCTGTGTTCCTTACATGCTCTTCAACTTTCTTATCCTTCAGCTGAACATCATCATGTCTCCTCCTTTGCTTTGATGCTTCAATATTTTTAGTAACTTGTATCTGTTGTTCAGCATTTGCTATATCTTTCGGTTTACGAGAGGCATCTTGTGAAGAAAGATCAAGTTCTGGTCTATGGTTTCCAGTAATGTTGGGAAAAGTTTTTGAAGGGTTATCACGATGTTGCTCTTTTCCTGAACTGTTTGCTTGTCGCTTCATTGGTATCTCATTCGTCTTTAAGAGTTGTGTTGTTTCAATGGCTGTTTGCTGATCTGTTTGTCTCAGATCTTCTGAAGGTACACCTGCATTATCTGAGCTTTGCTCTTTCGATGTCAGAGATCTGTTGATTTCACGTTTCTCTGTTTTTTGAGAGAGCTCGACCTCAGACTCTTTTTCTTTTACTTCACACTTATCCTCCACGTGATGTTTTGATGTGGGATGTCCATGATGTCTGACTGGAAGTCCATATTTAGCCATGAGTTCTTCATAGGATGTACTGATACTTCCTATCTCGCTTGGTTTACGGCGGTCATGTTTATCTGTCGTTGCAGGCGGTTCTCTGATTGTTTGTTCATGTTTTGCTTTAGTGTTTGAAGACACTTCAGTTTCTCTGCGACCAGCCATTTTGTTTTCTGCTTTGTCCTTTTTAACACTGTCATCTTTGGGTCTTACCACACGTCTCTCAGCTGGCAGCTCAGTTTCAGCAGAACTTGTATCTTCTTGTTTCACTGCATTTGTTTTCTCTGGATTTTGTTGCTCTTCAGTGTGACATTTACTTGACACGCAGATTGTGTAGATCATTGGTTCATCATCTGAAGCGGTTTCTGTTTTGCTTGACACACAAATACTGAATATCACGGGCTCTTCTGCAGGCTCTTCTTTCCTAGGTGCAAGAACATCTGCAACACGTGAAGCTTCTCTTGTGGAATCTTCATTCTCTTTTGAAATAGGGTGTTTGTTATTCTTTTGGCTTGTACCATCTTCCATTGTAACTGTTTGTTGGGTTAAAGCCTTTTCTCCTTTTTGGGGTTTGGCATTGCATGTGCTTCCTGCTTTTTCAACAGTCACTTCTTGAGTGTCTTTCTCTTTGGACTTGGGATTCTCCTCTGTACATGAAGTTCCTATCAGTCTTGGAAAGTCTTCTCCTGTTTCTGTGTGGCTTTCATCTTCTGGAAGTCTTTTATCTCTCGATACCTCATTGAATTCTTCAAACTGTTGGTTGTCATTCACTGGCTGTGTTTCGTTTTTGGTACGTGATAGCAGAGCCTTTGCATTGTCATTCTTTCCTTGGCATCTTTCGTTTGTATTATCTGCTGATATTTGTATGGGTGGTTCTTGATTTGTTCGTGATTCTGACTGACTCTTCAGTGTTTTGTTTGCAGGTGTAGTTTCTACAGCTCTTACTGGAGAAGTTATGTTTTGTTTTTGTTTGGTTAAATCAGTTTTATGTGTTGTATTGTGCTTGCTTATTGCTGCTGCTTCTTCAGTAACCAAACGTTCTGGGGTTTCTAGCTCTTTGGTTCTTGATAAGAACTGGTTGTTTGTTACAGTGTTGTCTCTCACAGTATTTTCCATTGACGATGCCAGTGTCACACCTGGATTGAGTTCTAAATTATTTTTATAGTTTTCATTCTTATTCTGCTCTGCGTCTGGATTCATTGTATCGGTTTGAGGTTTTGATGTGAGCTCCGATTCGGTTAGTATGTTAGCAGGTGGAATTCCATTTTTAACCTTTGTGTCATCTGATGAAGCTGTCCGTTGACTAACTGTTATCTCAGAGCTATTTTTAATTCGTTCGTTTTTAGATGGCACTGCTGTGACACTAATCCCACTTTTATGAGGTACAGTAGCTTCTTTTACTCTAGGCATGTTTCTGTCCAATCCCAAAAGCCCATCTTGCACATTTGTGATCTTTTGAGAAGGTTTATTCAAACCACTGTTTGCTTTTTGATCCTCAGTATTTTTAGTTGGAGACTTGTCACCTATTTTGGTTGTACAGATATTAGATGTAGTCACAACTTCAGAGTAATTGTATTGAGGAAAACTTCTTGCCTTATCATTTCCAGAGAGATGGTATTTTGGAAGCTCCTTTTCTGTCTGATCAGATTGCATTGTTTGTTTTTCACCATGGACAGCAGGTGCTTCATGGGAAATGTAGACCTTTCTTTTGACTGAGGGTGTCAAATGACCGCTTGACTTTGTCTCAATGGGTGACGTATGTAAAGCAAGGCTTTGAATAGCTAATTGCTTTTTAGAGTTTATATCTTCTGAGCTTGTCCTTCTTGTTTGTTTGTCTTCTGAAATTCTGGCTGACTGGTAGTTGTTGATATATTTCTGGACATTTTGTTTATATTGGTTTATATCTGACGCTTTATTGTCATCTCCAGCATTTACATTTTGAGTAAATGCTTTTGTTATCTCAGTGTCATTGGCTGGAGGTTTATCATAATTAAATGACCCTGTAGCCAGAGGTTTATCTTGTTTTTCATATTCACTCTTCATATTCTTAACCAAACCTGCTATCTTGTCTTCTTCTGGATGTGGAGCTTCCATAAGAGGCTTTTTACTTGATGGTGGAGATCCGTTCGCCGGTTGGACATTCTGTGTTTTAAGATCTTTGTGTTGAGTTACACTGGAATAAGTGATATCTTGAAACAAGTGATTTAGCTTGTCTGCTGTAATTTCTTTCTTAGCAAAATGAACCTCTAGACCGTCTTGTGCCGCTTCGCTGTTTATAGCCAAGCTTGGTTTTGCTGGATTTCTTGCAAGAATGCCTTGCTTTGCAAGTCCTTTTTCTTTAATTGCTGATATTTCCTTCTGAGCATGTGCTTTCAATTTTGATGTCAGTATTTCCTGTTTGCTTTGGCCTCTTTCAAGCGCTCTGATTGTGACCTTGTCATTGTTTTTGCTCATCAGTTTGTCTTTTCTGTTTGTGCTAACATTTGCCAATCCGTCATTTACATTGAAGGAATCTCTTCTCAGATATGCAGGTCCTGGACTTACGTGGTCTGGTACTTTGTATCCATGAGCTTCTTGCTCTTTATTAGCCTCTGTTATGGTTAGCTTGTTCTCAGCTGTGTTTGGTGGATGTTCTGATGTAGCCAGATGACTAGCATAGGTGTTTTCCTTTACCCTCTTGGCTTGCACACTATCTCTTATGGCAAGAATATCATTAATGCTGAATTTGTCTTCTCTTTGAGATGGTAAACTGGGATTATTTTGCTCTGAGTTTTTAATGACCGAATCTTTAGCCTGTAAAGGATTTGCTGTAGCATCTTTGTTGGCCAACTCATTTTGGCTCACCATTGTTGTGTGTAATGTGCTCGGCTGTATACTTGACAATGTATTGGATATTATGTTACTTTTGGCACAATTATGTCCCACCATCTGTGCTGTTTTCTCTGATGGCTTCTGTGTCCATGCACCATCTTTAATATGTTCATCTTCACTTGTTGATGCCATGAGCCACTGTTTGTTTGCCTCATATCTGTATTGCTGATAAGAGAACAATGCTTCATTATTTTGACCATTACTCTCTTCTGAAGGTGCACACAGAGCTCTGGGATCAGGTGTCTTTAGTGTTGTCCTGCTGTTAGACGAGCCGTGTGACTCAGGAGCTCTTTCTGAACGCGACGTCTCTTTTGCAAGATCGCTCTTCACAGCGTAGCTTTGTGAACCTTCATAGACATGCACAAAATCCTTTGGTGGAGATGATGTTTTGTTCTGGTGGTGGTTTTTGGGAACTCCGTATGAATCGACAGGTCTTGAAAATGTGTTTAATTGGTTACCGCGCACAGGTGTGTTACTGTAAGAAATGGTATTGGATGATATTGTGTCTTCTTTAACCTCTGTCTGCTCATCCTTCGCAAGTCGACCAAGTTTAATGTCTTCGTTCACTTTTTGCATGTATGCTTCCTTTCGAACAGAATAACCGTCATTGTTAGAAGGCAGGTACCGCCTGGCAGTGGCTTTTCTCTGTTTGTCCATTTCAATCAGTGCTGCTATTTCTCCTCTAAATGGCTGTGCTTCACATCTGCCATCATTAGTTAAAGTTTCCCTGTCTGTGGTATTTACAGAACCAGTCTGGTCCCACAGAGCTCTTTCTTTAATGGCTTCATGTTGGCTGTACTCAAAATGTGTTGTCTTGTAGTCTTGTCTTTGTTTTAGGAAGTTTTGACTTCTACTATCACTCACATCGTGTCTCTGTTGCTCTAATGTGTGAGCAGGGCGAGTCTTTGGAGGCACGTTTGCTATTTTTGGTATTGTAGGACTAACAGTACTGCTGAGGTCTTTTAACTGACCTCCTAAAGTGAAAGAGCTTCTATCCTGTGTTGAAAGATTGTGTGGTGAGAGCACATAATGGGAGCTTTCTGTGTTAGTCAGCAGGTCTGTAGGGAGAAAACCACCCTGTGAACTTCCCTGGAAGTTTACACCTCCATCCTGAATTTGTGGGGACATTAATGTCAATTTATCATTTGATGCAACACCATGAGTGTAATCTTTAGGGGTAATGGGGGCTACTCTGAGCTCTTGGATGTGGTTACTTGAAGCCCACGTGTCCATTTCCATAGGGTTCTCCTGAGCAGTTTCCTGTGCGACAAAAATATCTGAAAATCTGGATTCACGTCCCTCCAACTTTGAGGACTGCTTGTTTCGATCTGTTACCTCTAAACCTTTAAATTTTGTGGGACTGTATGTGCTCTTCACGCGTTTTCTATTATCTTTGAGGTTGAAGAGCAAGCTTGAAGCTCTGGCTCTGTAGCTGTCTCTCAGATGTTTGGCATCAGTCAGGGGTTTAGGGTCAGTTTCACCCTGGGAGGAATAATCAGAGATGGAGGGAGTGTGTGCAAATTGCAGGATTTCAGACGTCTCTGTTTCTTGTCTAGTGTGAATGACTGGTGTGAGAAGCTGAGTGATGTTGAATGGCGTCACACTGCTTGGCAAGACACTGTCGACCTCTTTCTCAACTTTGAACTGACTGTCATGTACAATTTTGCTAATGCCAAACAGACTAGAATCTGGCCTGTGTGTTTTCTCATTAGTTGGTGAGACCGTGGAAGGCCGGTGGCTTGTAAGTTTGTTCTTTACCAAGTTGTTACTTTTCTTCCAGGGCGGATAGTTTGAAGCCATTTCAGATTCGCACCTCTTCTCAATCGCGAAAGCTTTTTGGATGACCGTGGACCTCGCGTGCTGACTGAGGACCACATCCTGAGTTTGTTTCTGACTGAAATGCTTGTTTTCGTATAAAGAGTTTGGAATTCTGTGGGAGTCTTTTAGCTCTTTGTACATGGGAGAGTCGTACCACCTAGGGAACTCGTTCACGGACATACGACCTGACACTTTTGTACTTTCAAAGGAGAACCTGTTGTATTCTTCCCAGAGCTGGAAGGGACTGAATTCACTATGGAAAAAACAGTTTGTGGAGTTTAATGCCTTGAACTTGCTTTTTGAAGACTTCATCAGGACCTTTGTATCCATCTGGACCACATCTGTGTTGGCCACATCTGATGTATAAAAATGGTTTCTGTAGGTCTGAAAAGGTCCTGACTTAAAATTCTGATGGTATCCTGAGGAGAACTCTGAAAGCTCTCCCTGGATGCTCAGCAGAGCTGATTTGTCCCAAGATTCATGTCCATAGTCTCTATACTTGTCCTTAGCCAGGATAACATCACATGACCTTTGGCTGTCCTGGTGAGCCTCCCCTGAGCTAAAGGCTTTGATTAGAGATGAAACTCTTGATGCACTTCTGCTCTGCTGCCATGTCACCTCTTTAGATCCATTATTCATATAAGACAAGCTTCCCTCTCTAAAGACCTGCTCCTGATGGGTTACATCCACATAGGAATGTTGGAATGTTGTGGCCACCTCAGACTGAGCTCCTGCCTCCCCATGTTGCCGAACACCGCATGAATACGTCTCCTGGGAGGACCTCTGAACAACCGTCTTCTGCTGTTTTTCCTCTGCAAAAGCCTTATAGCGTTCCGTAGGAGAAGAAGAGAATTCCGAATCATTGTAAATGGCCTCTTCTCCAATGCACAGACTCCTGAAGGCACGATCAGTGAGATTGCTCACTTCTCTGTCCGTGTCGTCCATAAGGCTGCCACTGCTGGACGTGTCACTGAAGCCATCGGAGAGTTTGTGGTGACCCTGCATGCTTCCTCGCCCTGTGTGGAGTTTTTCCAGGGAGCTCATTTCAAGCGCTCGCTCTCATGGACAGGGCACAGCTGTGCCTGTCAGTCTCGGAGATGGCTGACGCAGAGAGTGTCTTGCATTTAAGTAGTTCACCTTCTGAAAGGTGATTAAAATGCTTTCCTTTCCTGCAAGAGAAGCAGAGGACAGACTGGTATAACCCCGATGGAATCTGTGAAGTTTCTTTTGCACTTTTGCACTCACATTGTGGGTGAAAATAAGCAGACCTACTATTTAATTCAATGAAAAATTACATTCTCATTGGTAGCTAAAAGCTTCGAGAAAACTTTGTAAGAAAAATTCTGTTAGAACACATTGTAAAGGCTGTTCTACAGCAGTGTAGAATTTGGTTAGTTAAAGTCATTAATTCTATGGAAATTCGCTTTCTGTAGATTTCTGTAGAATTCTGTCAGGAAGTTGGTGAACGTTACGCGTATTAATTCATAGTATAATTAATTTATACTATGACATCCATTGCATATGGTTAAAATGGTTTATGAATTGCAGTTCATATTAAATGTTTGATCCTACAAGGATTAGATCTAAAAAATGCATCACAGGTTGTCTTTATACACTTTGTTTGTGCATAAAGAGTGTTCCTGGAGCTTAGCAGCACAAAGGTTGTGGGTTTGATTCCCAGGGGACACATGTACTGGTAAAAGGGATCACCTGCAAAATGCATAAAATGTCAAATGTATGTACGGGAAATCTTGACTTTGAACATAAAAATTGAGTTTGTATTATAGCATAAGCATATAGTTTATTTTTAATAATTGTACAACTTGAAGTACAAAGCTCAAATGTTTAGTTAAATGTTTAAATGTCAAAGTTTTTTTTATGATTTTTATGCTGATCATTAAACTATGTAACAGAAAATGCTTCTCATACAGTATCATTTTCTTTGTTAATTGTCTGGCCGTAGCTATAAATGCCTCCCACACATCATTATGGCTGCAATTTTTAACAAGTGTAAAAATAAAATCGCTGACGCTTTAAAGTGTGCTAGGCGTTTTAGTAAAAATACATTTTGGTGGACAGTAAGTTTGTTTGGATGCATTAACATCTAGTTTATCTTTGTTCTGATGAGTGAAGCACTGCTTATCAAGCAACTAAACGTGTTAACAAGGATTTATCAGATAAGCTATTTTTAAATTATTACATTCTATGTACAGTCTGAACATGAACAACCATTTTTCAGTTTTCTCTTTCAGACAACCAATGAATACAATGTACTAATATTATTATTTCCTTATTTTAGACAGGAGTTAAATAAAGTCTCAAGTCTCAAAATTCGTGCCACATAACTGTCGTATTTTTGAAACTTTCATACTTTTCATGTTTCAGTGCAAAAGGGAATGAAAAAAATGTTTATATTTTGGACTATGGTGTTCATGTCCACAAATAATAACAATTTAGTAAGTTAACATATTCTGTTACTATGATCCCATTTTTACAAACATAATTTAATACATGCATCATTTGCAGTTTGTGATTTTTCACACTTTATGTATTCATGCATTCATTCAATAGTACAGTAACAACAATTTAAAAAAAAAGATCAATGTAGCAGAGTCCACAGACAGCAAGTGTCTCTGTCTTACCTTTTGCTCCTATTTCTCATTTTTATGCTCATGCTTCAGAATAAGGCCATTCCTGATCCGTAGCATACTACGGGCGTCAAATCGGGTAACTCGCTTTTTCTACGACAGCGTTTTTTTAGTCCGCTGACAAGGAGCAAAAGTAAAGGCCACTTTGTGCAGGAGCCCCTGCAGGGCTAAAGAATCAAGGGTCCAGGAGCAGAAACACACCGTGACATCGAGCAGAGATGATGACTGGAGATGGCACGCGTATTGAAATAGCCGTGTGGTGTCAAATGTCAATCTGCTAAAAAAAAAAAACAAGCTTTTATTTTCTTTGTGGTGAGTCAGGTCTTAATAGCCAGAATTACCATTGCACACTATTGAAATGTATAATGGCAAAAGAGCTGCCATTTGTGGCATAACATATTCCTCTTGTTGTGGTGGACAGCATGTATCTATCAGCTGAACATGTGCCTAAAGAGTAAAAATAGCTTGTTGCTTCAGTCACTTCTTTTAGATGAGACATGCCTGAGCCTTGTCAACAGCTGACAGCTAAACACTGCTTGCGGTTTTAGGAGCTAATCGTGTTAATTTAGTATTTTCTGTTGATTATTACCCCAACCCTAATCCTAACCTAGTTAACCCACTTTCTACTGTTAACCCGGTTAACATGTCCAGATTGAATTAGTGTTTCCATATCAGTTTAATTAGGTAATACAATTGTTAAACACGTTATGTGAAATGTTTTAGCAACGTTCCGAATTTTTTAGACGTTGTATTAACATTATTGCATAGTTATAAGAATAATATTCAAACATTTTTTTCATTTGCTGATGTTTTTAAAACGTTACATTAGCTACTTAAGAATAACGTTTTTGATATGATTTGTAACATTAGAAAAACATTCTACTAACGTTACTGCAAGAATGTTTTTGATACCTGTGAACGAGCGTTCCCAATCTGTCGGCAATTATATGAATAAGAGGTGCATTAAAGAGATCCTACAAAAAGTGGGAGGGTTTTTTTTGGCTAGCTCCACCCCTAATACTTATTCATTTTCTTTAAGCTTCCCCCTTGATGTGGGCTGTCTCACACCCATCTTAACTTTAGAGCCAGGCAATGCTATAATAGGACATGGATGCAGTGAACTCTTTCCCAGGGGTCTTGGCTGCAGCAGAGATCTTGGTGTGTAAAAGTGATTGACACGGACAAATGTGGCAGGTCGCCCTCTTTCCCCTTTAGAGCTCTGTTGCTAAGCTTCAGTCGGAGCTGTAACACCCTCTCTTACTCTCACCCTCCAGGCAGGCTGACCTCTGCCTCACCACTAGACTCACAGCTGTACTTATAGCACAGGTTGATACTCAGCAAAACAAACCCCTGTTCATTACTCTCAGCAAATCCATGTGTCTTTTTCTGACATTACAGTTTAAAAATCAAGAAACCCACATTATGTCGTATATAAATTTGTTAGAATGTTGCAAAAAATAGTTGGGAGGCTACAGAGATACTGCAGTGTGATTATTGCATCTGTATGTCTGGTCTTAAGGGATCTGGTCAGTGCTGAACTCTTTACCATTCTAGAATGGTTTCTTCCAAGCACTGGTAATTTCCTCTGTGAATCGCTACACATATAATTACACATATTGTGGTTATCAAATTTTTCTTAATGCTTTATCAGAAACCAGATAACAGTTCTCTTTTAAGACATTCTTGCTTTATTTGTTACACAGCTGCAAAGTTGTTGTTACCAATGCATTGTTCTGATTCTCTCTCACAATGTTATGCTCACGAATGTATAAGGCAGTGCAGGCAGACTTCTGGAGTAGCTGCTGCTGCTACAAAGACAATATAAAGACAAATAATTATCACAGTTGAAATGAGAGTATTTAAGCTATCAAATATATGAGTCACTGCTCTCCCGCTCATTTACAAAATGCCACTGAGAGAAAATAACACCTCGGCTCTCTTATGGCAACTCTAATGATCTTGGATATTGATCGTGTCAGGGATATTAGCTGGTCTATGACTTAATCAGGCCCCGCCCCCATCTGAATGAAGCTGGAGCTAAATTACTCCCTCCTGAGGGGCCTGCTCTGTCTCTTTTTATTAAAACTCCACAGCCATCAGCATTAGAATATCAAGAGATCCTCTTGTACATTCAGTGTTTACAAGAGAAGGAACTGGAACGCATTCTGAGTGATATATCTTTATGTTCAGCCTATTTTATTTACTTTATTTTTATTTGTACTTTTTAATTTTTAATAAGTCACAATTTAAGGATTTAAGGATTTTTTTTTAAATACTGATCCATAGGGTCTATTGAAAGAGGTTCAGAACTTTAAGCATTCTCAAAATCTATGATTTTAATTCCTCAATCGTTTTGAATAGCTTCATTACCAGACGCATGTCATGGTTTACTGATACTGGTTTACTGATAGTGGTTTACTGATACTGGTATACTGATAGTGGTTTACTGATACTGGTATACTGATAGTGGTTTACTGATACTGGTTTACTGATACTGTGAGGCTGTGAGGTATAAGCAACAGGCTATAATATGTAAATAATCTAGGTCATTAAATAGTCCCATTTTCATGCTCAGTCTTTTCTAGAGTGGCACAATTCTGGTCCTCCGCATATCTAATGTTATAATTATAAAACCAATTAACTGAGAATAATATGTCCTGATGGTAGAACCAATAAACGAATAGACCGAGCAAAGGATTTAATGGAATGATGTCTTTGCTTTGCCTTGTTGCCTTGTGAGAGAGCAATTCCTTTGATTTCCCCTGATCCTTAACTTCAACTGTAAGATGCATTTGTAGACCTGGTCAAGTGTCTTACGGTACCCATCACTGACCATACTGGTGGCCCTCATGGTGGAAACTGGACAGTTAGCTGAGACACTCAATACACAATATGCTCTTACCGCAATACAAAGTTCATATTTTCCAGATATTATGTGAATAATTGGTCATACTTTAAGGTTGTATTTGTTAACATTATTAAATGCATTAGCTAGCATGAACTAACAATGAGCAGTGTAGTTTTTCAGCCTTTATTAATCTTTGTTAATGTTAGTTAATGCCAATACAGCGGTTCATGTTAGTTCACTGTGCATTAAACAATGTTAACAGTTTTTAGCTTTCATTTAGTTTTTTCTCACAATATAAATTAAAATATGCAGCACCTTTACTGTGTATTTTACATATATTTCAGGTTTCTCTGCATTTAAAAGTTAAAAAAAAATATCGTTGACGTGATGCTTATTTTACTGTGCTGTCTCTCCTGCCGACTGCATTACATTAACAAGCCTCTTACTGATTGACTGAGAGCGTCTCTCTGTGAGCGCTTTTAATCTCTGATATGAAAAGCATGATTTCACTGCAGGAGTCTGATCTGTGGGTGTCTTAAACCGTAATTGAATATGTGAAAGGACCAGTGCGTTGTACATTATCTTCATATCAGCACAACTCTAAATGTGAAATACAAGATAACCCGTCCCCCATTTTGTGCACGCACACACCTGTTTACACACACGTCCCGTGCAATTGTGTCCTCATCTTAAAAACAGATGCCATCCAAAATACAAGCTTCCAGACTGTCAACAACATGAACAATATGAACACAATGTCTCTCCATAAATAAAAAAAATGTAGTTAATAATAAATCAATTCTCATATTTGCATATGCATAGTTGTTTTCAAATCCTTCATTTCGTCGGAGGGGATGTTGGCATCTGTGCTGTAGCCACATGGAGTCAGTGTAGAGTCCTGATAGCTGGAATTAATGTGGCTTATAATTTTTACAATGAATTGAGTTTCTCTGGCATTTTGCTGCCCGATTAACTGCCTAATTAGAATAGAAACAAACTGGAGAAAAATTAAAACTGGAAAGTTTCTTAAAAATACTAATGCTAATTTCAGGCAAGATGTTACTACTACTGTTGGTCATATAGTATGTAGTATTTATGAATATTGTTTAGCACAGTATGATTACACAATACACAAAAGTGGATTTTGAATTGGATATGAAATACAGTCCCGCTTCTCTTCCTGTTGTAATCAGTGAGTTTATGTACATTTACATTTATTCATTTAACAATAAATGAAAGCAAACCTTTAAAATAAGAATTCCAAACCTTTAAAATATGAATGTTCAGACTGCAGAAATGATGGAAATATGGCTTTTATTTTAGCATTTCTAAATTTATTATCAACATTTTCAATTCAATCATTCAATTCATGGGAGATCAGGTATGAACACTGTTTTTCAAACAGTGCTGTTATAACAGAAGCCATGGCACTAGCAGGACACATGTTAGGCTGTAGTTCTGTTGCTATATATAAACACATTGTGTAATTTAACCCCTTTTGGCAGCAGCCCTCAGTCAGAGAAACCACCAGCTCAGCACATTACTCTGCCCATTATACTTCAAACCACTGAGTGAACAGTGCTGCGGCGAAGACAGAAAATCACAATACAGCTCCAGACGTACTTCCTCATTCAACAATGATCATTCTGTCATTTGTTTACTGTAATTTTAAAACTATGTACGCAAAGTGATATTTTCACACTTCTCGTTTTTATATATAAAGACAACTCAGAACGACCACAGTGACAGCAATAAAAGATAACGCACAAATACGCACGTAGTTTTTTAATCGTAGTTATTATTCCTGCTACATTCTATAGTTAATGCCTGATAATCTTGCCAGATTTGCAAATCCGACTCCCCAGTTCTTGAGTTTAACCTGCTGACTTAATGACGTTTTGCAGTGGGAAATTATAAGTTACTAATAGCTTAAATGTCGGTCTGTTCCGTACAAAAACAATTTTGCTCCAGAAAAGGCCAGAATTCCAAAAGGATTTCCAGAAAAAATCATGTGGGTTACTTTTCTCTTCACAGAGTTTGACAAATGTGGTCACTATAAACTGTCATTATATGGATAAGAGCCATGCAAAGTTTCCTCCAAAATTTTATTTTACAGAAAACAAACAAAGGCAGGTTTAGAATGTCAGGAGGGTAAATAAACGATAACAGTTTATTTTTGGGTAAACTACTCGGCTGACAATTTTAGGTTGTAAGAACATTTCCCTAACATTTACATTAATTAACAAAAACATTAAAACTGTGATTTTTTAATTCTGTAATGTTTTTTTAATTTTTTTACTAACAACTTTTACTCTTTTACTACAAGAATGTTTTTTATATATGATATATAATGTTTAAAAAAACATAACTGCAGGACCATTTTTGAGAACTTTATAGAACATTAGCCAACATTTTGAGGACATTCCCTGTTAGCTGGGTATTCCTTTAAACCTACACTTAATACAACTGACTTTTTAAAACAAGTATGTGTGCTCAGAGTTCCTGGACCAGAGAGACTTTGTGAGAAGATGGACCATCATCTGCATTCATTATCTAAGATGNCAAAAGACCTGACACCCCTGCTTTCGTATTCTGTAGGTCCATCTGGAAATTTGCGCCGCTTTTAAAGGTTCAGGAAACACATTTCCTACATACTTTTCACTGGCAGGGGGAGCGATTACGGGACAGAGAAAGAAAAAGATTAAGAGAGAGAGAGAGAGAGAGAGAGAGAGGGGTGTTTCTAACCAGGAACAGAGCATGCACTGTTTCATATTACACACAGAGAGAAAGGGAGAGAAAATCTTAGGGACTCTTGACGTTTAGTTGGGTTTATGGAGCCTTTGAGTCTACAGAATGAAACTCCCCACTGTTGTGATCGTTCTCCTGACTAGGGCTTTTATTGGAGGTAAGACTGTCTGCTAATAAATCGCCATTTTATTTTGCAAGGACAAAAAACAACTTGTAAAGTAACTCTCGGGGGGTGTATGATAAGTGAGGTAATGGTGAGGAAAGTTGTTCAGACAACGACTCAAAGTGCGTAACATGTAACTGGGTATTGCATTTGCATACCTTAGTTTGGCATGCAAAAAATCTTGTACTTCTAATTCATTTGGTAGATGCTTTTATCCAGAGAAACGTGCATTGCTTTCAGGGTACATTTTACTAGTATGTGTGTTCCCTGGGAATCAAACCCACAACCTCTGCGTTGCTAACGCAGTTTTCTAACAACTGAGCTACAGGAAGACTTTCCTTTTAAGTATATACTTAGTAATATAATTTTATACAGTGCAGAAACACGCATATTTTAAAATATGTCAACTTGCATTTGTTCTGGTCATAAGAAATCATAGTTAAACATGTAAATAAATAACTAGCTTAGTTTAGGAGCCTGAGAGTGTCAGACTCTAGACATCTTCAGGGCCATCAAATCAACTTTTGGGTTAATGTGTTTATGTTCGAATCTTTGGTCTCTTGTGATGTGGTTCCTGTATTGAAAGCAGAGCCCTGAGGGACTCTGGTAATTGGGACAAAACAAACACGACAGGCTTTTAACAGCTGGATACAATCTTCTTGTCGTGTTCCCTGCTCTACATTCTGGATCAAGGCAGACAAATGTTTTCCACCTGTAGATTCTGTTTGTCAGGGCATATTGAGCCCAGATGCATCCAGATATTTTACACCCTTTTGGGGTCATGATTTGGGCCAGAACTGGAGAACGTCTACAGTGAAGTTCAAAAGAAACCCCACATTTTTCCAAAGAAAAGAACAGTTTTGCTTAGAAAAATATTTCATGAACCACAGCACATACTGAGAGATTGACTTTTGATTTAAATTAGACACTAAAATTACAGTCTAACTTGTCCTAAATGTAAGATTTAATTAAAACAGTTCCCATGGTATGATTTTAATGTGTTATCTTTTCGACATAACTGTACTCTTTGGTATTATTATGAAACTGTATTATGTAACCATGCTGATAACGGATTTTAACAGTAATTTGCACATATAAAGACTTATAAAGACATATAAAGCCTAATACAAGTAATAGTAAAGCAATTTGACTTTTTATGTCTTAGTTCTCTGTTTTCATTAAGATGTGCAAGGCAGGTTATGAGTTTCTTCAAACTTCTTTCTTCAAATCCTGAATTTGAGGTCAACGTCTCACAATCTTTCTGTATACGAATCATTTAAAAGATCTGCATTTGTATTTCTTTACCAAACAGTATAGAAAACTGTCCTATTAATATCCATCTTTTGTTAATTGTGTGAAGCCATGTTGTTTTTCCAGAGCTGAGTGCTGCTTTAAATGTAACGGTGACCCCAGGACCTGTCAGCATGTGTCTGGAGGAAGACAACATCACACTGTCCTGTTCAGTATCTCAGAGGAAGAGGAGCAGCAGTGTCCTGGTTCTCCGCTGGCTCTTCCTGCCCACCCCTGAAGACGAGCACCTCGTTGTTCGGATGAGCATGAAGAAAACCAAATATTACGGCAACTACAGCAAACTCTTCCTCCAGACCAAGTTTCTTTTTTGGGAAGAGATGGATGGACAGATCTACCGTCTGCTGATCCTGAATGTGTCCACACAAGACAGAGGCAACTACACCTGCAAAGTGCAGGAAATCCACAAGCACAGAAACAAATGGAGGGCCTCGGCAAATGGAACGGGGAGCATGGAATTACGAGGTAACCATGGTGATTTGTTTTTGATCCCACACAAAGAATGTTACAGTGATGTTATACTAAACAAGCCATGAAGAATGTTACACTGGAATAATGTGCAATCCATACATTTTGCCTTCTATCACCATCTTTGTTCAATCATAAAACTGCCCGTCACTTTACAATGAAGTCAAATGAAGCCAAACTGATATGAGAAATCAGAACTGATGGCTCAAGTTATAAATACTTATTATATACTGTAAAACATTATTAAAAATTATTAAACATTATTGTAAATAAACCATTGCAAATTAGAATAAGGTAAGCAGAGAGTTACGTACTTGCTCAATATCAGAATTCTGTTTATTGTTACCCCAGAAATGTACGTATAGCAGCTTTAATGTGATTATCAACTGTACAGGGTACTGAACTGTAAAGCATTCAATTCAGCGCCTCTCCACCAGCACCAGTGAACAACTGTGCGGTTAAGTTGGATGGGTTGAAAGAATAATGTCTTGCCACGGTCAGGGCTAACCACACAACAGCTGTTTCCTCTCGTTCACTAATCCTTCAGTTCCTCCTGCGCAGGGTCAATTCCAGTTCCCCAATTACAGACAAACTTTATTGTTAGATATTTCTGAACCTCATTCAGCGAGGGGACCGTCTGTCTTTTCAGAACATCACAAAAAAAAACGCTGTCAGATTGAAATTCTACGGTCTATAAAATTAAAAATAAAGTGAAAATTATGTGTAAACTTTTTAATTTCTCAAAGCGCAGCCTTTTCTCTCATGCTAGCTTTAGTGTGTTTGTGACTCTGGGTCCCGTTCTCCACATGTACACATTACTTTCACTACAAATGTGTTTTGAGCCAGTACAAACAGGCCGTGAGGCTGTTAAGAGCAACTGGGCGTGCTGGGGGACAGGGCAGGCAGCTTGGCAGAGATGCAACTGAAAACATTGACTCTGGCTGCACTGACAGTTTTTCTTATGGTGTTGGGACAGTGAGAGGTCCCACGTGTCCCAGCATCCATTGGATCTATCATTTCCCTGATAAACGGGAATTACCCGATGCTGTAAAAAATAAGGAGAACAAAGAAGTACTTGTCACATCCACTCAAAGTAACTTTGAGTTTACAGTTTAAAAAGTGAAATTATTTGGCTTAATATTGTACCCTTAAATATGCATAATTATTGTATTTTGTACTTCTTTTGAATCATTTTAGAAACTAAATGCAAAGAGCTGACATATTTCTCAAATAGCTATATATGTTAGCCGTTTATCAAAGAGCACGTAAATGCAGTCAAACAAATTATTCCACAAAAAATATGTTACAGTGAAAAAAATGCCGGTGATTTACTTAAGTCATAAAAACACAAATAAATACAGATTAAAGGATCTGGTTTCTATGGATATCAGCAACCAAACAAATGGCAAAGATAAAACAACAATGGCAAAGACAGTGGAAACCAACAAGAAGTAATAAGGAAGGAAACAGAGGTCGTAGGTCTACTCAGACCAGAAATTTGTCTCGTGAAAGATACAACATAACATGTCAACAAGCTGAAATAACCTATAAACACAGAGTGAATCATGACCACAGAGCATAGTTAACCACTTCAACTATCCCATCAATATCCATCGGTTAGCCAACAAATGACTTTATGCTTTTCCAAAACAAAAGCACCACTCAAGCATACAGTACTGTACACCCATCCACTCTCACACCCCACCCTTCAGATTTAATGTGCACTTTGTTCTTGAGCGTTATTGCACAACGTTTCTGCAAACCTACTGCAGATCTGAAAACGTGCTGAAGCCTTCAGTTTAGCTGCGCTTTTACAAGCGATTCTGAACTTCAAACAGAAAATGCACATCAGATGTGTAACTCTAGACCTGCTGTGGATGGAGTCATGGTCTCATAGTCAAGCTCCTCTGATCGTCATTAAGTCATTTAAACGGCTAATGAACTACACATGAAAAAGAACTGATAAACTAAGAGAGACCCCAATATGCTGATGATGAAGGCTCCTGTTGTTTTCATATATAAATATTATATTGATTTTTAACACTTATATTTATATATTTTTATATATTACATAAAACCTATTTCACAAACTTTTTTGTGTATTTAATTATGACTCATGTTTAAAAATAAATCATTCTATGCAAGTGTTGAAGGAAAAAAAATCTGAATTCACTTCAGTTAAACATTAACAGTAATTAACAGGAGAGTAACTGTTATTGAAGCTGACCTGTCCTTTGCTTTCTCAAAGCTCTTGCATTAATAGCTGTTTATGAACCTTTCTGTGAGGTCGATTTATTAAAGCCCCTTTTGTCAGGGTCAAAGGTTAAGTATTTCTACAGACCTCTAGCACAACTTCCACACACTAAATGTCCATGCCTGCTCCTACTGAAGCCTCGTCAAGCACCAGACGTGCACAGAATACAAGATCATGAAGGAAAATGCTGTGATTAAGCCACAAACTCACAATCAATTGGAATTGTCAGAATAAATTGTAATTTTCCAGCATGATCTTAGACATTCTTCTGTTAAGAAGTTGTTTCAAAAAAGATAACTGACATTTATTTTTGTCTGTCTGATGTTTTCAGTACATCACATACCAAGCACAGCTAAAGCTGATGTCATATGGCGTATGTTTGAAGGTAAGTTATTACCTCAGTGTGTTTGATTTCAATAAAACTCAGCCTGCTGTCTGGAGTCTGATGTCTGTCGCTGATAAAGACACACATTTATGTGCTGGAGTGAATCACACATTAGAGTGTTAGACAGTTTTTGGTGAGGAAAGACCAAACCAAATTCATCAAGTGTAAACCGAATGTGGTATTCCTTCTGCGTTATTTTTGTGGTCTGCGCGCCTCCAGCTTTTATTGGAATACAAAATCCCTCTTTGTTTAAAACTTCACAAAATTTCCACATTATTACAAAAATGAGAGTGAAGGTCAATGGACAGAAACCTCCCAGCCAAAGGGGAACATTCCCACAAAGTTCAGAACAAAGTTCTCTCAAAGTTATCCAAAACATTCCTGTGGTAACATTAGCAGAACTTTATACATTATATAATATATATACTTTATACATTAAACATTATATAAACGTTGTTCTTAAGTTGTTGAACGTTATAAAATGTTACATAATAAAATAACATTACTATAACCAGGCAATAATGTTAATACATTGCCTAAAAAACACTGGATGTTTTAAACATCCATTTTTGTTACTAATGGAACATTAGGAGAATGTTCTCACAACCTCAAACCGTTCCCTGAGCTAACCTAACAGTATCCTGTTACTTTAAATGACATTTAATAAATTTGTTTTTTACATGTCAGTATTTCATAATGGTCTGTTGTAATCTTTCTGTCTCTTAGATTTATACCTGTGTGCTGTGCTTATCTGTTCCATTGGGCTGATCTGTATGCTAGTTTTTGCCACAGCTATTACATGTCAGCACCTTCGGCATACACAAAGACTACAAGGTGATGAGCTTTTTGCCTTATAATCCAAAAATGATTTGCTGTTTAACATTTACATAATGATGCTTAAACATTACAGTAAAACATTGTTATTGTCTGATCCTGTTCTGGTTGTTGCTGTCACACTGTGTTTGTTTGTTTGTTTATTGTTTGTTTATTCTCTTTCCATCTAGCCAGTTATTACCTGGTAAAGTGCCCAGAAAATAGGTAAACTCAGTGTATTTCAGCTGCTTTACTGTTATATAAGATTGCATGCGATTACAAGACTAATATCTTTGTGTTTAATGAATGCAGCTCAGGAGAGACAGTAACCAGTGTGTCCAGCTCTTCTCCTGCAATGCACAGAAAACAGAAGAGACACAAAGCACAGCTTAGAGACATCACCGCACCAGCATCAGCACCACAGATACCAGCTAAAGGTAAAAGAGATCCACAATCTACAGTCGTGCACAATGTAAAGATGGATGGTTATGTATTAAGTCAAACCTTATATGTATGCACATTTTCTTTCATCTTTCTTCATATTATATTATGTTTTCGTGGTGTGTCATCTAGCACCTGTACCAAGGAAACCACGCAGAACGAAACTTTTAAAGGCACAACCTACAAAGACTCACATGGTATGATTGCTCTCTTCACTCATTTCTGCATAACAACATTATTTAGTTTTTTTGCTAAAACACATACAGATTAAACAGCGTTCATCTGGTTTCATTATAGCCTTAAACTATATCTTGCTATTTCACTTGTTTCATTAATTTCGTTTCTTGATTTTTGTTGGTAATCCGTTTATTCACAGTTTTATAACATTTGCATCTTACAAAGCACTTTCTTTGCCGTCTCTATTGAATTTTCACCGTCTAGAAACATGCAAGAGGGAAATAATGTGGCTTTCTCATAGAGCTTTATGTTTACGAGGTTATTACTATACCTTTTACCATTTATGGGCCTTATAATTGTGTTTACTATTATTGCTTTCTAAAGCACGATTATTTATTTAGCGTGCTTGATTCTTATTAGATTAGTTTCCAGAGAAATCATCACAGAAATGCAGAAAAGCAGTTAGATAAAAAAGAGAAAACATTTTATGATCCAGCCTTGTGTTGTGAAATCCAGTTGTAATCTGGTTGGTCAAACTGCACGTTGGCTCTAATGATTGTAAGCTTGACTGCAGGTCTCTACAGCAGCATCGTGCAAATTTGTTTAAATGATTTTGATTGGTAGGTGATCTGAGGACATTAAAGGGGCAGTTCACCTAAAAAAATGGCACATACTGTTTGGAATAACATACTGTTTGGAATAACATACTGTTTGGAATAACATAAGGAAAGCACATGATGGCAGAAGCCATCATGTGCTTTCCTTATGTTATTCCAAACAGTATGAGATTCTTTATTCAACAGATCACAAAATAAGATGTTGGGCAGGATGTCAAGCTAGGGGTGTCAAGCTCCAACAATGACATAAACCACCATGGAGGATGCCCCATGCATGATTTGTGTCTTATAAAGTCTTATAAAGACTATATGATGGCTTTGTGTGAAGATGAGGCAGACATGTAGGTCAACCAGAAGCTTGTTTGAGACATGCTTGTAGTCTAAGAACAATCCTAAAATGACACCTATATTTTAAGATGTTTGGACTCCACATTCCCCGGCGAATACCAAACTCCTCTTTCAGACTGCTGACCACATACTGTAGTCCCTCAAATATTTGAAACGCCCTGTTTCCATCTTGTTCTTCAGTCAAGGGTGGCAGAGGACAGCCTGACCTATGCAGAACTGGAGCTGGTTAAACCGAGGCCTGTGCTGAAAACAGATTTGACTGGAAGCCCACAGCTCGAGGCCAACACACCCTGTACAGGAACTGTATACGCTCAAATACTCTTTGTGGAGAAGCAGGTGTAATTGTGTTTTTTACACCAAAATTATTTATGCGATTTAAAATATTTTGCACCTACATTCTGGTGTTCTTTTAGTTTACGTGTACTAGTTTTACTAGTATAAATCTGTATAAACGACACCATTTCTCTTACTGATATATTTTTGGGCACTTTTATCTACGTATGAATTTGAGGCTTTCATTTTTTTTTAACAAAAACGATTTATGATGGATTTATCCCCAAATACGCATAATTTGACTATGTAGTTTTATAATGTAAGTCGTATTTTGTTGTTGAAATAAAGATTACTCCTCTAACAGTGGAGGATATGATTGATGAGTACAGTAATTCCTGTCAGAACCATATATAACCTTAAAATATTACTACTAACATTACTGCAAGAATGTGTTTAATAACTAAGAATGTTTTTAATAAACCCGGTCGGTTTCTCCCACACGCAGTTAAAAGCCAGTGGTTGTGACGAACCCTTTAATAGTTACATTTATTCAAATCAAACTAATTGCAATCATGTTAAATAATTAGCTTTACAGTGCATTATAATTGGGTTAGACTACAAGATGGTTCTGCCTAGGTGCTATAATGTGTTTGATTGAATTATTCAGAAGAGCCCAAATGGTTTGACATCTAATATCATAAAATCACCAATGTATTAAAATTGAGATGGCTGTTGTATTTTGAGAAGGTCATTTGTTTCTCTCCATGAAATATTTGGTAATTATTTTCCAGTCTATTAAGCTCCTCTACTTAGCACAATTACCCGCATGCACAAAGGTTAAAGAGAGTGACTCCTCCTCTTTAGTGCGGTCACACGCATATTAATGAGCAGACACGGAAGGACTTAAAATGGCGGAATGACAGAGATACAGATCACGCAGCTTCGCTCTTCATCATCATCTTCCTCTCTCGTCTAAACTTGCGATGACCTTCTGCGGTCTCACATTGTTTTTGCTCCGCAACAGCGCAACATTTAATCTGCTACCCCACGTCGTCTCTGAGAGGCCTCTGTGCTCTTTTGTATGGTGCTTTATGGTGCAGATGCACCAAGTACAAAACCCAAGAACAAAGACAGAATGGGCCGTTTTCTCAAGGAGAAAGCGCCAGATCGCACACCGCAAACTAAACAGACACACATATTGGGGCAAGCGGTGCAAAGCCCCGTCAAAAACAGCGAATTCATCTGCTCCTAATTCTGATGCGTTTTGAACACTCTTGGCCGAATTTAAAGCAGATGCCCTTTTAAAGAGTTGCAACTTTTAAAGACACAGTTTCATAGATTTGGACTAGTCATATAGACCACCTTCTTGTTTCTATTAGGATGTTTTTCTGTGCTTTTTTTCAGAACGTCACATGTTCTAAATGGTCACCACGAACTGTTGCTGTATAGAAGAGAATTTACAAAGATTCAATCAAGATTCAGAAAACATTTTATGTTCCTCATTGCGAGAACAAACATATTACACCAGTTTACCTCGTACTAAACACACTAGAGCTCAGTGGACATTATAACCTTATGGAATGGTTCATCTCAGATTCCCATCCTTGTTTTTTTTATGGCCCCGCCCCCACCGCTGGATTATTCATGCTGCTTTATGATGGCTATTAGGAGGCAGCCTCCAAAGGTTGGAGGGGAGCAACAATTAGCCCTTTTCCCTGGAGAAACAAGTGGAGCGTGGCCTGCTGGGAGCTCTCAGTAATCACAGCTCTTATCTGCACTTTTTCCCCTGCCGTCTGCATGTTTTAGAGGAGTAGACCAAGCCCTACTCATGTGCCAGAAAGCCCCTAAGTTACACAACACATCTGGGCAGCAGAACAGTGTGAAACCTGACGACATGTTTTTTGTTTTTTTTATTTATTGCTGGTTGAGTCTGCGTTCTATGTCGGTGCCTGCAGCCTGGAGATATAGCTGAGAATGTTCTGTTTGTTAGTCATTTTATAAAAGGCACACAAATATTAGTAATATTATATTCAACGTTTGATAATTAGCCAGTACGATAAGTACACAGCCTGTAAACAAGCATTTATTTTTCTAAATCAGTGATTTGTATGTCTGCCTGATTAAAGCACTTCCTAAGATCTGTGTTGCGATTATGTTATGTAAAAGCATGTTGTACTCTGTACGCAATGACCTATTTTCTTAAACTAAATTACATTTAACGTGTTGATTCTATGGATTTAACTAGCAGTAGCCCTGACAACTACCAAAAACATTACACCAACTGCTGAAAGCTGCCAGGAGACCATGTTCAGACGGATAATTCACACGAAGCTTAAATTCACTTGGATTTTTGTAGAATAAACACACTCACTGATGATTTATTAACGATGTCAAAAAATGACTATTATTATTATTAGAGCTGCATGCAAACCAAAGTGCGATTCAAAGTCATAACTAAATACTATTTAAATAAAATCACTAGTAAACTGGCATTTGTAACAGATGATGTTACACATCTACACATCATGCTGAGAATAACTGATTGTTCTCAAATTAATCTGATTAAATGTACATTAGTTGGTTCAACAAATATTCTAGATTTTAAACCTGGATTAAACGAAACAGCAACAACAAGACTGATAGATTGATAATGTTAGTATGAGGTTTGGTTTGATTCAGGCCTGTGCTTAAGGGTGGATTAAAAGAAAATACAACACAAGCATGTTTTCCAAAAAGCAACCGAACCAAACAACAAAGCATTTTCTTTTCGGCTTTTTACCGCACTGCCAAACAATAGATGCTCTATAATTAACTTGTTAATTATAATGTTAAATGTATATAAAATCACTCAGCTTTGATATTCAGAGCACAGGGTTTTGTAACACTGTTTGTAATATCGCAGTTTTATTTATTTCAGACGTCTTCTGGTCATGAAGCGCGCAAGTATTCAACATGCAGCTCCGCAGACCAGGAGCCTTCCTAATGGGAATCTGAGGCACACTGCCAGTGGAAACTCCTTCTGTAACTGGTCGGGAGGGTTGATTCAGCCCTTTACATGTAGAGTTTTCCCCTGTGTTTAAGATCAATGTTATTTCAAGATAGAAATCTCACCACCACTAAAACGAAAGAGATTTATTTATATTAAACAGTATTTATATTAAACTATTTTATTTATATCTAATTAAAGAATATTAGGTTGAACCAATAAAATCGGCTTGATTAAAAAAAATCTAACACAAAATACTGTCCGAGTCATGTTGCTATGCAACACGTTTTTTAACATTCTCATGTTTCCAGCATAACACACTAAAAGCAGAACCCTGCTGCTTTATAAAGTACATATATATCCATTCCATACAGATATATGACCACCAGTGCAATAAAATACTAAATAGCACATAAGTGAATGGCTACGAAACTCCAGCATACCAGTATTTATAAAATAAACATGTACTTTGACTTTCTGACAGTCTACTGAGAGAAAGAGAGTTGCTATACGATAAAATCTGTCCACCAAACCAGCCCAATTTTTCTATTTCCAAACGGCATCATCTTTCATTTCTTAAATAAGCAGTGTTGTGTTTCCGGCCCGGGCCAGCGAGCCTCACCAAGTCCAAGAACGAATGCATCACCCTGTAATTCAGCAGAGCCAGAGCGGGCCCGCTGGAAGCGGTGAGCGCGCTGTGAATGCGTACGCATACAGCACTTAAGCTGTGTTGGCACGCGGCTGCAGTTACAGCCGTCTGAAATGCTGGCTGACAGATGATTGATAGACGTTTGATTCTAGTTCCCGCAAGACTATCCGTACACCCTGCCACCTACCAGCAGTGTGCCATAAGTTCTGAATTCACGTGTGTGTGTGTAGGACACACAGACAAAAACACATGCATTAAAATCATGCATCTTTATAAAATTAGTAATGGGCCAATCAGATTATTCTGTTCATCAGATTTAAAATGTTTCTTGGGTTTCCAACTCCTAAGCTTTGATCTGCTGTGCATTAAAACTTACAGGCCCAGACTGAGTTGAATCATTCACAAAATCAATCAAAATGGAGGTGATGGGGAGCTTTAAACAAGTTTTAAGAGCAAGTTAAAACACATTTTGATCCCAGACACCGAACGCTCATCAATACCTGGATATGTCGAGAGCGGTAATGACGGGGTTATTTTACTGGGGTTATTTTTGTTGAGGGTCGGCCTGACTACGGTTTAACTCTTGACGGAGCACCAGCTGTCGTTCCCACTTCCACAAACCCTCGTCTGAGAAAGGCCAGAGTGAGATATGAGACAGTGAGATTATTTATGGTCAGCATGTTGCCAAATTGAGAGAAAATATAAAAAAAATATAAAGCCTTCACAGTTACGACGAGTTCCACCAATTTAATTTGAACGCATTGATACTTACACGCGCTGACGGCGCGCTGTAACCATTGTGTACAAAATTGGATTTGGTTATTATTGCTTTCTAAATTGCATGCCTACATCAGCAAAATTGCTCATCAGTGTTTACCGGCTGTATGTTTAATAACTTTGCCCCATAATTCCTTGCAGCCAGCCCTAATGCGTCGCACAAAACCATGCATTGTTATGAACTTTTCCTGGGATCGCTCAAAACCAAACCTGAAGCGGTGCGCCCACACACGTCTCGCTTAAGAGCAGACTGAATCCAATTTACACCCAGCGTGTAAAAGACGTCCAGTATTCGTTCTGGCGATTTCATTTCACACATTACTTCTATATTAGAAAATAACGACCCTCATGATGTCACCAAACACATTGTTTTCCAATATCCAGAGAAAGTCGCTATTTTAACGCAGGCCATATTACAGCCATTACGGAAGCTGGTGGTTATATGAGTCCTACGGCCAGAGGCAACCGCGGACCAAGAGCGAATACGCGTATTTATGCTGTAGATCAGTTCCGAGTTAAGGTGAAGTGTATTAGTGTTACCTGCTTCTTCAGAGGCGGATGGCAAAACATGCCCTCGAGACGCTGCGCTCTTCTCATGTCCAGGTAATTATACTCGAGTATATTCAGTCTTCCATATCTGCAACAGAACCACACGGCTAATGAAAAAAAGGGGAGAAAAAATCGAATGCATTTGAAGCTATATTCATAAATCAAATCTGCCGGCCGGTGATGTCGCAGGTCCGGGCTCCAATTGAAGCCTAATTTAAGAAGCATTTTGATTTAATAACTGCTCTCCCCTCATCTAAAGTGAGCACATGTAACTATTAATGCTTCTGAGGGACTCCAGATCCAAGCCCGTGAGCCCCATTTCAATATCCCAGTTACCATATTTTAATATTTTGCAGCTATATTACCTGGCTATTAAGCAGGAAACGCTACGGGAAAGATTTATTGCTTAAACACAAAGCTGTGGTCTTTGGAGAAGACTTCTCATTTAAACGCTCTCATTATAAAGTTCTCTACGCAGACGATCATCTATGTCCAATCATCTCAGAAATGGCCCGTTTTTGAAGTTCTGCTCGTACCCTGACGATGACGGGTCCCACTGATGTTTTTGCATGAAACAGCAGCACTGAATGTTGGCTTCGGGCCCACAGGAAGTGTTTTTGGAGGCCAGCGACTGCCCCGTCATGGTCCACAGGTACAAATGTGTGCCTGTGCATGATACAATCTCAGCCTACGAGGGGTTAAAAAGGCAGCTAATGGTTAATATCTATTTACAGCTGCCACAAAAATAATTGTGGATACGCACGCATGAAAGTCAACGCATTAGATAAAAAACTAGATTTGCATTTGCTCAAGAAAAAGTCACCACTTGAGGAGGAAGCACCAAAAGGGAGGAAAGAAGGTAAATAAAGCATTTTCTGTGCCAAGTCTGTCACCTTTGCCGTCTGAGGACAGATTAAAGGACCAATCATCATTCAGTATGCAAAAACAAAAGACCAATCAGAATTTAGTAAGCAACTGAACTGTTGACATCTTTCAATAAAATCAACAGCAAATTTACCTAATGTCATGAGATTTATACATTTATAAGTGTGACCTGAGTGTCTTTTTGGAGACACTATAACATACCCAGTAGATGTTTTCAGGAAAATCCTTCCTTTCTCTTAAAAGCATTTAAGAGTGTTTAAACAGGAGTGTAAGCATTACAGCAGGTCTGAAGGGAAGGATATGCCCACCCTTCCCTCACACATCTAGCTGAGCAGAGTTTTAGGAACCACCCACAGACACACTTCAAATAAGCCGGTTCAAATGTGTCACCCAGACGGCTGCACAAGCTAAACTAACCATTGCACTGAGCAAATTAAATGTGAGAGTGAGACAGAGAGAGATTCCAGGGCTAAAGTGCAGGCTGACCTCTGTGCATGTTTCTGCTGGAGGATGCTCACAGTCAGATCATTAACAGCCAGGGCAGACAAGCCAGAGGAATGTTCTGGTAACTGTGTGATGTAGCTGAGCACCTCCAGGTCCCACAGGATGCAGGTCTGGTCCAGAGAGCCACTAATAATCGCTCTATGAGATTCTGATGCTACCAGACAGGTCACTGCATCTTTGGGCCCAAACAAGGTCTAAAAGTAAAACATGTTTGTGAATGAATGCATTTGATGTAGGTTTGCAAAATTCCAGGATTTTGGAAAGTTAACAGGAATTTACGGGAATATATGGGAATTATGTCATATACCAAGTCATATACCGATAAAGTGAGTATGTTTATATTTATGTTAGTATATAATAGAGTTTGTAAACGTTTCCAAACATTTCCAGTTTATTCCCATAATGTTCCAAGTTGGAAGATCTCCAAAACTCTCTAGCTTTTCAACCTTATTTTGAAGTAAGAGGAATCTTTAAACATGCCACATGGCTCTATATTTCTGTCTGAGTCTCATGTGTTTGAGTTTGTCTTTGCTGATGGAAACATCCCACACACAAACACACAAGTCATTAACAATCATTCAATGACACACTAGGCAAACCTACGGCGAGTAACAAATGGGTGAAAGAACATTACAGGTATACAAATAAATCTAAGAGGCATATAAAAACAAACCTTTTTCGGCTGTGTCATTGCCAGGTGTGGTCATATGAACCCCAGCAGAAGTACTACTTACAACAGAAATACAGCAGTGGTATGTCTTTACATACTACTTGACCCATAGACACCAGCAAGAGCTCTACAGAGAAAAATCAGCTTATCAACAAGCTGTGACTTTATGCATAATTCACATGAAACTTTTCAAATGAAAGAAATCACACAGCTTGAAATCGCATATTCCCTAAAAAAAATCACTCATTTAAATGAGAGACAGCATAAAATATTGTACTTTTAAAATCGATTTTGACAGCCTGCGTGACTATAAGCAAACAAACAAATAAACCTAATATAGTATATAAAGTATATAGTATATGTACTCTGTATATAAAGAAATATATGCAATATAATATTAAGCTTATGGCCATGTTATTGTTCAAGTCCCTATGGGCGTTAATATGTAATGTAATATGTTAAAATGTATCGTATTTAAAAAATAATAAACAATTATCTAGAATATGTACATTTAAATCTTTGCATTTTTTTGAAAGAGGCATTTTAATTTTATTTTACTTTATACATTTCACAATAAGACTGCTGAGGTTCACATTCAAGTATATTCACACTTACAGATGACCTATATACTGTACAGCAGTACATATTTAATCCCTCCCACTCACTGACAGCAGTACAGTAACAGAATCTTAATGAATCCTGCGAGACGATTGCAAATGCTTCTCACGACGCCCTTTAAATCTTTCCCACTGATCCCAATGATAAAGTACCACCCGATGTGAGAACAAGATATTGAGTGAGAGACAATGGAGTGAGATGGAAAGAGATTCATCTAATA